>PVJI01003556.1:0-122008 GCA_004026765.1 Micronycteris hirsuta
GTCTTGGGCAATGATGATAATGTCTTATACTTCTGTAATTCAAGACAGTAGCCACTAGCTATGCGTAGCTATTGAGCCCTCAAAATGCAGCTAATGTGACTGGGGAACTGAATTTTAAATTTTATTTTATTTGAATTCATTTGAATGTATATTGCCACATGTAACTAGTTGTTACCTTATTGGACAGTGCAGCTTGTATGGAGAGTAAATGGGATAATGTGTTTTATCACAGTAGCTGATATGAGGGCATGATAACTTCTAGCTGGTATTGTCATTAAACTTCTTACAATCTCAGTTTCCTCATGTATGAAGTGGGGTTACTGATACTACCCACCTCATGAGATTGTTGGGAAGATTAAATGAGATAACATGGTTGAGGCAATAACCACAGTGCAGGTGCTTAGTAAATCCCACTTCCTTTTGGAGTTCTTTGGCCCTACTGAAATAACTGCAAGTATGTACATTGAGCTCCTACAGTGAGATTCTCAGCAAGCAATTGGGTTGTTCAGTCATCACCTGCACATCTCTAATGCTGGCTTAGGCTGGAAAAAAAGTCTGCTTGAGCAAGAAAGAAAAAAATATTGGCAGTGATATGTGTACTCTGAGAATTTCACAAATATGCATTTGGCAAAGCCTGACTGTCCAGACAGATCACAAACCACTAGGCAGTGCACCTGCTAGACAACAGGGAATGTTATTGCTGTTATAAAGATATGATTTATGAGTAATCCATACCCCAGACAAAGACTCGCTTATAGCAGACCTATTGTCCAGACGAGTCATCAACCCTCCAACTGGAGAAATGACAGCACTGATTGAAGAGACAGCAGGGTAGGCTATGGAATTAAGCACAAACACTTGACCTTGTGGTCAGTGGGAGGCTTGAGACTAGAGACATGAAAAGATGCTGTGTTGTAGCTACTTATCCAGATGTTGCAAAATGGCTAGTGTGTCTGAAGAAAACAGAACAAATTGCAGATGTGTTGTTCTGTATGTAAAGGAGTAGTTGCTTCGGTCTCCCAAAAGCAAGAGGTTTGGTGGGGGGGGGGGGTTGGTGGTTAAGCAATGTCTTATCTGTAAGAGGTCAGAAAAGAGAAAAGGTACTAAGATCATCTCAGAGGAGCATCTTTGCCTTTGCCCCAAATTATTTCCTATATCTGCTCACTGATTCTTGGAGTTGCAGGTAGAGACAGATTTCTTTCAGTTGAAGATGGCCTCTGATATTAGATTTGATTGCATTTATAATTTTAAACTTTTGGGCTGTGGTACCTTCATTTTTTTTTCTTTTGAACCTTCAAATCTTACAAGTTACTGAATAAGTCTTCATATTCTTCCTGAAAAGTAGTGGGAAGTGGGGCAACAACCTAAGAGCATGGAGTCATTGAAGAGGTTTGTGTCATGGAAGGATAATATTTGTTATGGAGATGGTAGAAATCTGTTGAAAGGAAGAGGGTTTCTTGAAGATTTCAAGACTCAAATAAACAGAAAATACTCTAAAAAAAAAAAAAAAGAAGGGGTTTCTACCATGGGTATGCACACTTATTTAATGAGAATGACCACAGTGTTGTAATAGCCACACCAGAAGCTTTTTGAGGAAAGAATTTGAGTCCCTTCCTCCTTCTTCCCTTCCATCATCATCATCATCTTTGTTCTCATCATCCTCATCACCATCATCGTCATCATCTGCTATGCAGCAGTCTGCCAGGTGACTTTCAAACTTATAATTTATAATCCTCATAACAATTATACAACCTAGGTATTGTTAGTCCCATTCTACAGATGAGGAAACTGAACCTCAGAGGGTATAACTTGAGTAAGTCAAGGCTACATGGCTCATAGGTGATGGAGCCAGGATTAAAATCCTGATATCTTTTACATATGCCTGTGGTCTCTAGTACCCAGCCCTCTGCTTGCAGTAGGTACCTAGTGCAACTAATGTGAGTGAAAACCTGAATTTTTGGTTATTTAATTAGTTAAAAATTAAATTTAAATAGCCACATGTGAACAGTGTCTATATTATTCAGTACAGCTCTTGGGACTAAATGAGATAATGTTCTTTATCACCCTGCCTGGTCTTCTCACCTGGTCACTGCTTGATTGGACTGAAAGCTGCTGGATCTTCGTGAAGTTCTGATTTCTATAGTTTGTTGAGTACAATCATGGAAAATTTCACCTCAACCAACCATTATTTCAGTAACTCAGTCAAAACCAGTCATTATCAATAGTAAGGGACTCTGGCTCTGTGGTTTTTCATTCCCTCACACTGGCTTACCTGTCCTCTTTCCTTGTTTGAATTAGTAATCTATTTGCAGCAGCTGTAAACTCTGGTGTTCAAATCAAATTTTTTTCCCTAAAATTCAAAAATGTTGTTAGTCAAGGTATGCAAATGATATGATGACACACTACCCAAAACACAAAATTTCAGATATTTATAAATGACGGTTTTGGCATAGTAATGTACGACCTTGATACTTTCAACTACTTAGGGCATTTCATTGCATTTTGACCCATCCCCACCAACCTTTTTTTTAACCTTTATTACACTGATATCTTCCTGCTATTGATGGAGTATTTGTGTCCCCTCCCCCCAAAATTCATATGTTCAATTCTAACACCTAATGCGATAATAGTTGGAGATGGGCCCTCCTGAGGTGATTAGGTCCTGAGGGTGGAGCCTTCATGAAAGGGCTTGAAAAAGAGCCCTTGTAAAAGAGACTCCAGAGAGTTCCCTGGTCTCTCCCCCATGTGTGGACAAACTGATAAGATGGTCATCTATGAACTAAGGGGGCTTTCACCAAACACTGAAACTGCCCAGCATCCAGACCTGTGAGAAGTGAATTTCTGTTGTTTATATGCCACCCCGTTTATGGTATTTTGCTATAATAGCCTGAGCTCACTGAGACACATCCTTTGTGCACCTTTTCTTATAGGTCACTTCATAGACTTAAGTAAAAGGTCCAACTTTAACCACATCACACCAATAAAAATATGTAAATGAACACAAATAAAATGACTAACAGTCTCACTAAGGGGAAGGAGAAACATTGACATAGAAGAGGGTATTGAATCTCTCTTGGCCTTACTTTTGTAGCCAGCACTAAAATAATATTTACGGCAGAGAATACGTGATACAGACAGTTTGTGTGCCCCAATAGACAGACAAACACAGAGGGACAATTCCATGTCAGCCATACCTGAGAGGGATTGCTTCTACTGATTTAGCTGTCCAAGCACTTGGATGGATCAGGGCAGATTTTTCTAGAAGGTTGTCTGCCAGGAGGATGAAACTGCGACATTGCCCCCCACCTCCAAATCCACAGATTCCCTGGTTCTTTGTTATTAACTGCCAGACTCCCTCACCTATTGACTATAGCATAAATTTGTCACTGCTGTTGTTTTTTAATCTTAAAAAAAGGTAGAAATTCTCCTCCTCACTACTTCTTAGATTTTGGATTTGTCTTTTTTCTTATACTTCAGGTCATCCATTCCAAACCATTTATTCTGTTTAATATTATGGATACTATGAGCGTTACGTGCTCTTGTATGCATTATCTGATTTGGTCTCTCAGAAACCTGTCAAAGATGTATAATTGTTATGCATTATTCAGATGATGAGGCAAAATAACTTGCGTTCATTTATGTAAGTGAACACGTAGCCTGTGTTTGTCATATGCCAGACAGTTAACTCGCTGCTTGCCCCACAGCACCTGCTTTAGTCTTCAGAAACATCCTAGGGGGCAGGTTTCATACTTTCTTTTTTATTTTAGAAACTGATGCTGAGGGAATTTCTATAGCTTTCCCTGCTACCAACCATAGCGAGCTAGAATGCTAGAATTCATGGAATCCATGTCTGTCTGACTTCAAAGGCCATGGTCTATTTATGTTGCCAGATATGAGATGGAAGAAATATAGTTGTATTCTTTCATCCATTCCTTTGCCTAAATAAGTATTATATGTAAAACCTTTTGGCAGTGGAGGAATGGGGTTTTTCTTCCACTAAGAACGTTCTAATATTTTGCTATGATAATTCTGATGTAACCAATTATTTCTTTATAATTACTATAATTCAGCTGTAAAGTCTGGTGTTCAAATCAAATTTTTTTCCCTAAAATTCAAAATTTCAATAAACTTTGGATACCTATTCCCAGCCTGGAAAGTGTGAATCAGACTGAGGCTAAGATTTAATTTAGAGTCTATAACTTGAGACTGTATATCTCAAATCATGCTAAATTAAGATTAAGGCCAAACTGTACCATCCAGATGCTAAGGAAGCCATCAACTGAGTGATAATGACCAGAAGTTCCTACAAACCTCTGAGAGCAACTGAATAGAGATCACAAGTTTGGCCACCAGCCTGTCCTTCCAAGCAGCCAGCAGCATTGTCCCTTCCCTGCCCTTCCCTCTGTTGGAACAAGCCTTCATTTTTTCTCCCTTCAGTCCATAGCAGAAGCCCTGGAGGTTACTTTGTCTCCAGCTTGGGCCCTCCAGGAGCTCTGACCTATACTCTTCAGATTAAGAACTCTCAAAACAAAACCTCTGAGTTATGTCTCTGGGGGGCACCACCATGATGGGAAGGGGAAGACTGAGTTCATGGCCTTGACCCTTGCTTCTACCGGAATAACTATCTTCTCATCTGTTTTGTGGATTGAGGTCTCCTGTGGCATTTATTTTGCAAAAAGAAAGGTTTGAAGCCCCCAGCCTTCTGGCCCTCAAGGCCCTCCCTTAGTCATCAGTTAGACATGCAGTAAGAAGACTGATATTCCTTTGTAGCTCATGAAAATTATTTTTCATATTTTGGGCTATTTCCTACTACCTTTAGCCCAGGCACTATCTCCCTGACAGCCAAGCAAGTCCTCAATGGTCCATAAACTACCATGTTAGTGAGGCTCATGTCAGAGTTTTGCTTATGCAATTCCCGAACTTGTGCATTTGCCAAAGTGATTTGCCAACTCCAGACTTTCTCTTAAGGACCTACTTGTACTTAGTTCAAATTTGCTGTAAGAGTTCATTGGCAGTGTGTATCTATTGAATTGGTAGGACATAAGTCCTATATTCACTCTGTTCTAATCAGCTGTGGTCAGCAGGTAGTCATGTCCTGTAACAACGGGAACTGGGCTTGTGTCTTTATAGGAACAATGGAAAGGGAAGTTCCTGGGATAGGGCATTATTGGCAAGGTAGACATTCGAGACATGCCTACTGTAAAACTCTATAAAGCCTAATTGTCTTTAGACTTACTTGTCCACTCCACTATTCTAAAGCTGTCATTAGTTTAGGGTTTGTATCTTGCTCGTGGTTGATCCTCAGTCCCTAACATGAACCTGGGGTATGGATACTTAATAAATGTGTGTAGAACAAGTGAATAGAACGAGTGATGGACAGAGAGGTGGACAATGTTAGATGAATGGATAGATGGGGACAATACAGCATAGTGGTAAGAGCGTGAGCTCCAGAGCCAGCCTGCCTGGACGTGAATCCTGGCTCCACAGCTCACCCTGTGTCCTCGGCAAATTGCTTAACTCTTCTCGGCTCAGTTATCACATCTTAAAACAAGAATAGTAATAACAGCAATTGCACAAGGCTTCTGTGATCATTAAAATGAGTTAATTCATGAAAAGTACATTATTATTATATCACTATTGTTATTAATAATATTATTATATTACTATTATTATTGATGGGTGAGGTCTCAAGGCAGCAGGCATATGTAAAGGCCAGGAAGAAAAATGGATGAAATGGTTTACGAAAATCAGAAACAATCTCTAATGGCAGAGGGAGATGCAACAGAAAATTGTTCCCAGTATCAGAAAAAATATAAATTTAAGCATACGTCCCCTTCCTCAGGTAGAGAGAAAATGTTGGAAATGACATTTTCTCTCATGGAGGAGAGTGCCTGAGCAAACATTTGTATCCAAAATTTGTGTTCAAAGAGCCAGTCATTACCTCACTGTCCGGTTGGACAGTACAATGGAAATCGGTGTTATTACCTGTTTGCTCATTGTTCCACTCGATGAACAAACAGTGTTTGTTAAGTGCAGAGGGTGAAGAATGCAGGTATCAGCAAGGGCACGTGGTTAGAAAAAAGTGCATTCCAACTCTGGGGACTAGTTAGTGCCTGTTTTTTGAGCCGCAGCTGGGACTTTGGGACAGTGAAACAGTGGGGTCCATCTGGAGAGACATGTGGGGACCTGAACTCCAGCCCTTGCTCTGACTGCTGCGCCCCAAGTCCTGGCACAGGCTTGAGTAGAGTGGAGGAAAGTGCACCTTCACTAATTCGTCTGCTAGGAGGTGGCATTTTTCTGCAATTCTCCTTCTGAGACAGGATATCTTTTTCTAATTAGCACTGAGGCCCTTCAGTGCTCGCAGCAGCCCTATTTGCAACCCTGGGAGGTTTTGAAACCAGTTGCAAGATAAGTTGGTTTTCAGGAGGGGAAGAGATTAATGGGGCCACAGAAAGATGGATGTGGGCTTGGCGCTGCCGCTGCCTCTCTCCACACACGCCGTGGCTAGCAGTGAGGCCATCGGGAATGACCGTGAGTGGAGTTACATATTTTTCACACCTCCTACTAAAACTCAGCAAATGCTTGACTTGCTGTAACCAGCACAATTTTTCTTCCTGCAAAACGTGTTGGGATTATCGCTTTTAGCCACACGTGGGCTGGAAGCACTTTGTAGGAGCCCCACGGGCTGCAACTGTTCAAATCCCCATCCTTGGGAGGGAGCTCAGGGAATCGGGGACCCCTGGTGCCTGTCCGAGAGCTCCCAGGTAGAGGCCTGGTTTCTGCTAATTAAGTCCAGTTTCCAAGACTCCATCAAAACTGCCATCCAAATGATTCTGAAAGTCAGGAGGTAAAATACAAGTTTCAACCCCAACACCTTCCCCTTATCCATCTTCTTGAACCATTTCAGGACATTGGGTAACATATGACTTTTTTTTGCAGTCAATCCGAGATATTATCTGCTGAAATAGCTCTGCTGGTATGGGAGAAGGGTTTCAAAATGTAGAACAGATGCACAGCTGCCACCTGAGATGATGCATTATGAATTCGGAACTGTCATCACCTCCCCCACCACCCCCACCCTCACCCCTAAGCACATATTTGTTCATGTGGTTTACACCTGTGGGATTGTGGGATGCAAGACAGGAATCTGATTACTGTTTGGGAGACAACCCAGTCTCTAAAACAGATTCATGTATCTTTGTTTCCCTGGAGAAACTTGAACTCTCTTGCCAACTCTTCATGTGGTTCAGCTGGGTTAAAACTCCAGTCCAAGTTTTCTGGAATTTGGTACCAGTGACTAACTCTGAGGCTTTCATACAGTAAGTCTTAGAATATCCATTTATCCGCCTCCCATTCATACCCTGCTATGAGTGCAGAGTTATTCTTCAGTGCCCTTGTACATAGATGCTTTTATGTATTTGGGTTAAAAGGGAAAAGACAGCTCTCAGCCCAGGATTGTCTGAGGAAAAAGACTTTGTTTCACTCTATAAAGGGAAGAGGGGGTCCTTAACATTGTCTGATAAGAAATCTCCTCTAAGTAAATGCCAGTAGCGGGGAAATAACTTGAGAGAAGAGAAAGAAAAACAGACGGCTGTCCCAAGAGATTGCTGTAGGCAGAGAAGAGAGAAGTGTTGGATGTGTGATCAGAGTTGGCCCTCTGCATAAATGCAAATTGAAAGGATTTCTGCTCTCTGAGAACTTTACCCAATTTTTAATAACATGTTGATATATAGTTGTCCCTTGCTATGTCGTGGTTCACTTATTGCAGCTTCACTGTATCGCGTTTTTTTAAAAAAATATATATCTTATTTTGTATCATGGAGTTTTTGCTATATCGCAGGATTTTGTGGTATATAGGTATTTATATAATATTTATTATTTTAATTATTTTTGCCTAAAAATTTAAAACAATATAAAAATACAAAAAATGTTAATTCAAACATATTAAAAGAATATTAAATTGAAATAAAATACAGTATGTATTTCATCAGAGGATGAATACCGTACTGTACACAATGGAAATGCAGTACGCCACTACCGCTTGCACAAGTTTGCCAACGTGAGATTGTACACAGCACGCTATTGGCTGATGGAATGGAAGGCGACCAACCACAGCACTGTGTTCTGTATCCTGGGTGCTGATTGGCTCAGTGACCGTAGCATCAGTCTGTTTGCTCTCCCGCACTGTTCCCATACGTTCAGCATCTCTCCTCGTCCACTTCACATCGACATCTGATCACTGCGAGTAGTGTTTCTCTGCGGTGTTGTATTTTTGTGAAATTTTCATAAAAGTTTGAATTTATTTCAAGCCCTATAATGCCACCCAAACGTTCTGCACCTTCTAAGGCTTCTGGCAGTGAACCCAAGTACCAGAGGAATATGCTTAGCATCAAAGAAAAGGTGGAACTTCTTGACATGCCTCGACAGGAAGGCAAAAGCTACGCAGATGTAGGCCGCCATTACGGGATCAACGAATCTACTGTTCGCTACATAAAGAAAGACGAGAAGAATATTAGGCCTACGGCAACAATGACTTTTAACAAGATTGCACAGAGGGTGGTCACTTCCCGCAATAAGGCCATTGTGAGGATGGAGTCTGCATTGGTCCTGTGGATAAATGACTGCAGGAAGAAGAATATCTCGCTGGATACCAATACCATCCAGACAAAGGCCAAGAAACTTTATGATAGTTTTGCAGAAAGCACGGATGTTCATGATGGTGACGAGGATGAAGACGAGGATGACGACGCAGAAGCAGGACCGTCGAGTGCTCCTCCCACCAGACCAACCCCATTCAGTGCCAGCAAAAGCTGGTTTGACAAATTTCAGAGATGCTTTGGACTCAAGAGCGTTTCTCTGCATGGAGAAGCTGCCTCTGTGGATGTCCACTCACAACCATTGACGGAGGAAGACCTGATGGAGATGACGAAGTCAACAAGTGAAGAAGAGGATGAGGAACAAGACAAACTATGGGTTGGGAAGAGGAGGAGGTTGGCCTAACACTTGATCATCTTGCAACAATGGTCAGAATGTCCAAAGAACTTCAGTGAGTAGCTGAAGAATGGGACCTCCAGATGCTTTGTTCGTTGCACTTCGTAAATACAATAAAGAGTGGCATGTCAGTTTATAAAAACCTTCTCACTCAGAAGAAAAAGCAGTGCCAGAAACTCCCCATAACTATGTTCATCACTCAGACGAAGAGATCAGTTACGCCTACGCCTTTAGCGGAAATAGAAGTTACGGCCCAGGGTGAAAATGCTGCACCACCTGATGAAGCGCCTGATGAAGTGGTGCCTTCAGAAGAGCTGTAATGCTCTTCTTGGCTGTGCAGTACATTCATCTCATCGTCATCACCTTCATCGCCTTCAGTACTGCACAGCTACATAATTCATGATCTTCATCATTCAAGTCGTAGTATACTTCACTGGTGAGTACCCATATAGAATTTTATATGTTGTTAAAATTACATAAGTTTAAGAGTGTAGAAAGTGTTTAATAGCATATGAAGTGTTTATAAGAGTGTGGGAAAGGTTAACAAGAGAGTGGGAAAGGTTTATAGGAGTGTGGGAAGGGTTTACAAAGCCTTAAAATATATATAAATAATAAAATAAATATAATGCCACTACTTCATGGATTTTCACCTATCGCAGGGGGTCTCTGGAATGTAATCCCCACAACAGGTGAGTGATCACTGTATTGGATTATTGAACTACATTATAAATTCCATGAGGGCAAGCATCTCCTTTGCTCATCGCTGCACTGCTCATGCTTAGAAGAGTACCCAACAATATACTAGGTGCTCAGTAAATGTTTTTTAATGACAGAATACTCCCTGAATACAAGCTGAACATCTAAATAACTGGTCTCTAGGATAAACCTCCTGTTCTGGCTGTAGATGTAAATGTGGAGCAAACTTGATGTGTTTCATTCAAGCCTTTGCTGTGCTGTACACAGGCTGGTGAGTGGCATTGACCACCACAAAGCCTGCCTTCCCAGTCTGGACTAGGCAGCCTCCACCCCCACCTCCTCCTCCTGGAGAAGGAGCTGATCCTGACCCGTGATGGAGCTGAGCTCTTCTCAAGCTAATTTAAAGGCTTCACTGCTGGAGGAGAGACAGATACTCTTCTATCCTTTGCCCTTGCTATATAAGCTGCTACTTCCATCACTGTGTAGTTTGGGTGTGCTCCTGTCTGGGTCAACGTTCACCAATTGAGCTCACTGAGAGTCCCAAGGTATAAAGTGATATTCCTGGCCTCTCTGAAGCATCTTGATTATCCCTGTGGCCCTGGCCCTTGTCAACAGGTGATACCCTTAATTAGTTCGTAGACCTAGAATTTGGTCTATGTCAGTTTGATCTTGGCACCAATCCCATATCTTCCTTTCTATTCTCTAAGTCAGGGAAAGGGAGGTTGGTGAGACAGCCTTCTCTGGGGAACTCAGAGAACAAGCACAAGAGCATTTTGGGTTAGCCTTTCTTCCTTCTCCAATAAGCGAAATCAGAGTAGGGCTTTGGCTTGGAATGTCCACAGACAGAGACATCTGAAGTCAGAGAAGGGGCTTGACTTTGATGCTCAATTATTAAAGCAATGAAAATGAATATCTCATCATCACAAAGGTACTGAACACCCATAAGCCTACCAGAGAGGGCCCGACCCAATCATATGTCATTTCAGGACAAAAGCTCCAAAGACGATAGGGAGAAATAGATGCTTTTACTACAAGCCCTGGACAGAGAGAGGAGCATTTAATTGACCCTCTGTCCTTCAGTTTGTGTTAACCTCTGGGTCTCTGCTCTGACTGCCTGGTGATGAAGGATTCTTAACTTGGTCTATTGATGAAAACATCTTCTTTTGATAGAAATCAGGTACCCAGGCATGTGGCGGCCTCAGAGTAGCACCTTGGACCCTTTTCTTCATATTTGGGGGCTTTGATTTGACCAACCCTCTGCTTTTCTCACCCTGTGCACACACCTCAATACTCCACACTGCAGATGACTTAAAATCTCAGTGCATACTTATACAAATATGACAGGATCCAAATCCTAAGTCTTCTCCCCATTCTGCTCTCATCCAATGGAGAGAATTATTAAATGAGGTGTAACTGGAAGAACTAGACTTGGACCACTGTCTCGGTTTACAAGAAACTATTTATTCCTTTCTAGGCTTAATAGCTGGTATTAGTATTAATATTTCCAAAGAGTCTTCTATTATTGCCTGTGTACTCTGAAAAGGCGGGCTTTTCTTAGATTTAATAAAATAAGAGGAAAAAAATAGCAAATGTTTTTGCTTCTGCTTGTCACAGGACTCCAAGAATGTTTTTCTTAAAAAAATTCAATACATATCTATTTATTTAAAGAACAAAACATAACTAGCATTTTTGATTTGTTTCTTAGTTAAAGGTGAAGTACAATTTAGGACAAGACCTAAAGCAATTCAAACACCAAGGTACAGACAAATTCCTGACTCATTGATCCTTATCTGGTATTAATTGTCCTGGTCTTTCCTAACCTTGAGTATAACATTACTCACCTCAATAGACTAAAGTTAGGGTAACTGCTTACTGCACCCTATAGATAAACACAGGAGACTGAAGAACAATTTGATGTGAAAAACAGTTCCTGGAAAGTTGCTCTCAAGGTTTCATTGCTTTTCTACCATCACTGGCATAGGAATGTCACTTGCAATTAAAGGCTCCGCAGTCCGCTCACCCCCGCTGCCAATCTTCCACTCTTAGCTTTTTCTTACTTCCCCTTTTATGCCTGTGGCCCAATGTCTCCCACCAGCAGAACTGACTGGGCCTCCTTACCTTCTCTCTGCATGTAAGTGGCCCATTCCCATCTTCTGTAGGAAACTTCCCTCTTGCTCCCCAACCCCCACTGTAAGTGAGTAGTCATAGCAGCAAATTTTAGTGTGCACTTGAGATACAAAACTGCTTCTTATTTTGACGTGAACAAATCCCCACCCTTCATGCAATTTCAAATTGATCAGAACATGATTTTAATCCATTAAATCTGGACATGACAGGGTTACTATTTCCCCAATCCCAGGGTCTGGCAAAGCTGAGCTAATATGTTATTCAGTTTTATGTATGCACTCAATATAGCAGTGTATGTGTGTGTTGATATCATTTGTACAGAATGTTTTAAAAAACCCTAAATTTTAATACAAATTGTTAGCCTCTAGCCATATTTCTCACCAGAGATCATTGTTATTGAATGATGCTAATTAAGCAAGCACTGGGTTTCAAT
This sequence comes from Micronycteris hirsuta, assembly GCA_004026765.1. Taxonomy (NCBI): domain Eukaryota; kingdom Metazoa; phylum Chordata; class Mammalia; order Chiroptera; family Phyllostomidae; genus Micronycteris; species Micronycteris hirsuta. The sequence continues at coordinate 12,248 of PVJI01003556.1, forward strand.
TTCCTCATTCACAAAACAAGGATTTTGAACTAGATTGGTGGTTTTCAAATAATGCTTCTAGAATTATAGGATTTCTGAAGCATATCCTCAGTGGCCACAGAATTGGCTAGGTAGATTAGGGGAGCTGAGTGGGCTCCTACTTCATCCAGAGGAAATCTGCTTTTTATCTGTTTTACACATAGGTCTTCTGGGTAAGATATAATAAAACTCAGTGCTTTACATCTCAATCATTTCTTTAAAAACCACTGGCCTAAATTATCTCTAAATTCGTCCTCTTGCCCCAACCTTTCAGAAGACTGACCGAAATGGTAGTGCTCATTCTGTCTCCTCGGTGCAGGCTCTGCAGGGTCAGGGGGGCCTGGGGGAAGGAATGGGGAAGCAAGCAGCCTTACAGAACTGGATTTTAAGCAGAAAGGCTTTAGAATCCTAAAATATACTTGGTCCACAAAAATAGCGACACTAACTGACTAAATATTTTTAGATGTGAGAAAAAAATGTTGCTCAGGCTCAAGAAGCCCCCCCAAACCTCCTGAGTGAATCTTTTTATTGTTGTTAAATCTGGAAACCAAATATTTCAGGAACTTCTAAGTAGGAATGCTTAAATTTGGTCTGGAGCTTGAAGCATTGTTCTGCCTAAAAAAAATAAATAAATAAAGTGAAATGTCAGTTATATGTTAGACAAAATTCCCCTGCCAATTAAAAGCAAATAAATAAATAAATAAAAATAGATGTGACGATTGAGGCCCATTTTCTACATGGTGATGCAACAACTTGCTTGCCTGGGAAGCTCAGCCTTTCCATGCCCAGCCTCAGCCTGCACACACAGCTCCTGCTTCCTGAGTCCTGTGCCCCACCGTCCCCTCCCCCACCCCCTCCTCACCCCCAGACTGTCTGAGTGTTCATTGGCCCTTCACTCTTGGTCAGCCCTCTGTAGTACTAACTGAACCCTGACCTCTAGTGGTGGGAAGGAATTAGCAAAAAAAACAAAGGGGGAGTCTCAGTGAAATCCTGATCACGGGAGGCTCCTGTATGTAAATGGTACTTGAACAACAAGATAACATAACAATAAAAATGTGCCTGGCACATGACTTCCTAAATATTTCTTAGAGGATTTAATTAATTAATATTTCACGTACATTTTATCACCAAAAGTAAAGAGACTGGGTTAGAGGAGGAATAAGAAGAAGAGAAAGAGAAGGAAAAGGGAAAAAAATAGGACAGTCTTTTGGAAACATGGGAGCAAGTCCTGGGGAGAGGACACTGAAGAGGACCAAATGTGGAAGGAGAAAGGAGAGAACTCGAGTGGAATGCAGAGGAAGAGCCATACGAGGGTGAGAGAGCTATTCTCACACTTTGGCGTTTCTCTGTGGTTGCTCCTAAAAATCATTCTCTCTCTGTCTCTCTCCTTTTGATATAGTCCCTTAAGCCACAGGAATCATCTAGTCTTCTTTATGTTTATATTCATAGCATATAAAGTAAAAATATGTTCATATTTTCCTTTTTAAAATATTACTTCATGAAATTCTCAAGTTTTATTTTTAAGGGGTAACTAAAGTTGTAGATTTACACTTTGAACCTGAAATTGGCTCAATTGTCTGCAAGATGTATGAGCCGTTCTCTGAGAGCGCACCCTTGAACACGTCTTTGCTGAACCCCCACCACACGCCAGACACGCCGCCAGGTGTGACAGGGAGCAAAGCAGGCACACAACCCTGGCCTGGGGTGACAGTCTTCTTTTCCTGTCCTTACTGTTTGGGAATTTAGGAATGTCTAATTTCACAACATCTAACAGTTACCTTAAAAGTGACTATATCTCTCTTAGCTATTTTGTTGTTGTTGTTGTTGTTAATTTATGTTTAATGAAGTCAGGTATTGTTATTTGTTCAATGACTGGGTATGAGGGAAATAAAAAAAACTAACAAAGTAAGTGCCCTTCTGGGTTTGTGTATGTATGTATGTAGGTATGTATGTATATATCTATGTGGCTGCCAAGCTGCCCTCACGGGCACTCTGGCTCTTCTTTCCTCTGGCTGCAGTGACCAGAGTCGGCCACCAGGGTTAAACTTATGGCTCAACCTTGGCTGCCTGAGCAATCGCCTCTTACATTGAACAGGATGGTGTGAAGCAATAAGTCAGACACTGAGTGCAGGTTCAAAATACTCCAGTCCTGCTCTGAACTGTCACCAGTGAAGAGCTAGTTAGAGTTTTCTCAAAGGTCTTCAGTGAGAATTTCCTGACTGCTGCAAAGCAAGGATTAACTATAATAGTAGCAAACACTTGTTCACCACATACTAAGCCTAATATACTTTGAGTACTAGGCATCTGTTGACTTACATTTAACTTACAACCACCACCCTGCAAAGTAGATACTGGTGAGGAAACCAGGACACAAGGAGTTGAGTAACACGGCCAGGATTCGAACCAAACAATCTGCATCCAGAGTCACCTTTCTTTGTGGCTCGTTCTCATTGTTTTTCAAGGTTTTCACAACTTTATGAAATTGGCGAGAGCAGGGCAGAGAACGAGGATTGGCTTGGTTTTAGATTTTTTACCACTGCTGCTTACTAACTCTGTAACTGTAATCACTTGACTTATTTTCACCTCAGTTTCCACATTTTAAAATGAAAGGTGTTGGTCTCTTTCAGTCTTCATTCTTTTTGAGCCTATGGATCTTAAATTTGAAGATGCCTTAAATGTCATCTAATGCAACAGGGATTTTACCTGGGTGATGGTTAGAACCATCTGGAGAGTTTTTGAAAATGTATAGAATCCTGAGGCTCCTCACTGACTGATTGAGTCAAAATTTCAAAAACCGAGGCCTTGAATTTTTCTTTATTGTTGCTATTATCACCGATGCCCCCACGCCAATCCCCTTTGCCCACTTCCACCCAGCCCTTGCCCCTCCTTTCACCGTAGAAGGCCGTCACCACATGGTTGTGTGTGTCTGTGAGTTGTGCTAATCCCTTCACCTTCTTTCATCCTGTCCCCTCAGCCCCTCCCCTCTGACAGCTGTCAGTCTGTTCCATGTGTCCATGCCTCTGTTTCTATTTTGTTCATCACTTTATTTTGTTTATTAGATTCCACATATAAGTGAGATAATATGGTATTCTTCTTTCTCTGACTGGGTTATTTGGTTTAATTCACTTAGAGTAACGTTCTCCAGGTCCATCCATGCTGTCGAAAAAGGTGAGATTTCCTTCTGTCTTACATCTGCTTAGTATTCCATTGTGTAAATGTACCACAGCTTTTTTTTATCTACTTATCTACTGATGGGCACTGGGCTATTCCCAGATCTTGCTGCTATGAACATAGGGGTGCATGTATTCTTTAGAATTGGTTTTGGAATTCTTAGGATGTACTTCCAGAAGAGGGTCAAAAGGGAGTTACATTTTTAATTTTTATTTAGGAAACTTTGTTATTGTTTAAATCTACTCTGAAGAGTCTGATTGTTTGAGAACCATTCATTTAGTTCCTTTTCCTTTGGTGCTGGAATTCTCTCCATATTTCTTTTTCTTCTCTTTATTAGGGCAGATATTAAATGCACCAAAAATACAGAGAATAAGACAATAAACCCATCACTCAGCTTCAATAACTATGAATTTATGACCAGTCCATTTTCAATTTTACCCCCACCCACTTCATAGAATTCTTGGTGGGTAATAGTAGCCCTGTTTCTCTTTAAACACTTCCATTGATGGAGATTTATCACCTCCTCAGACTGCTAGTATTGGTTAGAATCCTTTGAACTAAAAGTGACAAAAACTCAACTCTAATTTAATGAAGAGGGACCAGCCTTTGGAATGATACTAAAATATCGCACGAAATCCAAGAAAGAGTTGAGTGACCAACCAAGTTGTGGGAGGGTAAGAGTAAGCCTCGGGAATATCTGAAATTCAGTACTCAAATATTTCTGCTTTCTCTCTCCCCTCCTTCCCTTCCCTTCCCTTCCCTATTCTTCTCTCCCAATCTGCAGAGTGCTAGGTTTAGATTTTCTCTCTTGCTGTATGTCAGTCTCCTCTTGGTGACAAACTCTTCCCTAGTTTTACCTCTTACAGTTTCTGCCAGAGGCAGCCTACTCTTCCTCACTTCTAAGTCCCCAAATCCCAGGGAAAGGACACCTGGGCCTGAATTAGGTCAGGTGCAACTTTCAGTGTGTTCCAGTCATAACCTTGAGGAAATGGGAAGCAATTCCTCAGAAGTGCGGGTGGGGCTGCTAAGGTGCTAAAACACCTTTTCTGCTGCAAACAATGTGTGTAACCTATAGATTTTCCAGACCTCAGCAACGAGTGGCAATGTCTCCCTTGTAGAAAGCTGACCTCTCCCCACTTCTAACATTTACCTTAGGTCTTTTTCTCCACTCTTAAAATACAAAGAGAGAGTCTATTTCTCCTTTCACATGATGCTATTTGAAAACAACTCTCAAATCCCCCACTTAATCTTCTCTCCCTCAGGCTAAACAGCCCTGGTTCCTTCAACATTCCCTGGCTTGACAAGATTTTGAGCCCTTTCTTTATCCTGGTCACTCTACTCTGGATGGGCTCCAGTTTGTCACTTAAAAATTGGCACCCAGAACTGAAGCAATAAATGTTCCAGATGTGGATTGGCCTGCAGCGCCAAGAGCAGGACTAAGCAAGCCCCAGACATATATGCACACGTACACGGTGGTCACGGCACTGTCAGCATAGTCCCAGTTTGCACTGCTTTTCTGGAGCCTCGAAACGCTCCGTTCATGCTGGGTTTGCAGTTAGCCGGTTCCCAGCTCTCTTTATGAGAATGGCTGTTAATCCAGCGACCCTCCCCACCTTCTCCAACTCCTTCATTGAACTCAAAATATCAATTCCCTGATTTTAAATGCACCTCTGTCGGTTTGGCCTGATTATTTCAGTGTGTCAGATCTTTTGGAATCTTCATCTTGCTCTCTCAAATATTAGGTCTCCCTCTCACTCTCTCAGCAGCAAATGTAGTAAGTAGGTCTTCATCTTGAAGCTTCTTCATCTTCCAAATGTTGAAGAGAATCAGTCAGAACCCTGAGACAGAGAGACATACTGTTGGGGACCTCATTCATGCTGATGCGCTTCCATTGATGAACTTCCTTTGCATCAACTGTCAAGTTAGCTTACTGAACTACAGGTTCACGATTCCTTATTCACAGTTCTAAAACAAAAAACATTAAATGAAATTAAATTAAAAATTTTCTTCTCAATAAAATACTAGCAAACTAAATCTAACAGCACATGTAAAGGATTATACACCATGGCCAAATGGGTTTATTCCAGAAAAGCAAGAGTAATTCAACATAAAAAATAGATCAGTGTAGTACATCACATTAATAGAAGAAAAGGAAAAGACTCACATGATCATCTCAGCTGATGCAAAAAATCATTTGACAAAATTCAAGACCCTTTCATGACAGGAACTCTCAGAAAAACTAGGACTAGAAGAGAACTTCCTAAATATTACACAGGATATTTATGAAAACTACATAGCTAACATCATATGCAATGGCGATAGCCTAAAAGCTTTCCCTCTAAGGTCCGGATGTCTGCTTTCACCACTGTTATTCAACATTGTAGGGGAAGTTCTAGCAAGAGTGATTAGATAAGAAAAAGAAATTTAAAAAAAATCCAAATTGGAAAGAAAGAAGTAAAATTAGCCCTTTTGCAAATTACATAATCTTATATACAAAATTCCAAAGAATCCATAAAAAAGCTACCGGATCTAATAAATGAGTTCAATATAGTTTCAGGGTATGAGATGAACAAGAAAAAATAAATTGTGTTTCCATACATCAACAGTGAACAATCTGACATTAAGAAAACAATTTTATTTATAATAGTTTGAAAAGAATAAAACATCTGAGAGTACACTTAACCAAGGAAGTAAAAGACTAGTATAGTGAAAATTATACAATATTGATGAAAGAAAGTACAGATAAATCAATGTAAAGACAGACTGTTTTCATGGAGAGAAAGATTTAGCATTATTAAGATGGCAATACTATCCAAAGTGCTCTAAATATTCAACATAATTTCTATCAAAATTCCAACAGGTTTTTATTATTTATTTATTTATTTGAAGAAATTGAAATGTTGATCTTCACATTAATATGGAATTGCAAGGGGCTCTAAATAGTCAAAACAATCTTAAAAAGAAAGAACAAAAATGGGAGATTAACAGTTTTCAATTTAAAAAATTACTACAAATTTACAGGAAAAAACAGTATGGCACTGGCATAAAGATAGATATATAGGTCCATTGAATATATAGATCCATTAAGAATCCCAAAATAAATCCGTATTTTTTGTCACATGATTTTTGATAAGAATTTCAAGTCCACTCAATGGGAAAAGAATAATCTCTTCAAGAGTTGGTGATGTGGGACAACTGGATTTCCACATGCAAAAAAATAAAGTTGGTTCTATGTTTTAACTAAAAATGGATTAACAACATGAAAATAACATCTGAAACCATAGAACTCTTAGCAGAAAACTTATGGGTAAATCTTCATTACCTTGGATTTGGCATTAGATTCTTAGATATAAGAACAAAAGCACAAGCAAAAAGAAAAGAAATAGATAAATTGGCTTAAGCAAAATTCGAAACTTTCGTGCATCAAGGGGCATAATCAAGAAAGTGAAAAGAAAACCTACAGAATGGGAGGAGATATTTGTAAGTCACATATATGATAAGGGTCTAGTATCCATAACAGAGAAAGAATTCTTAAAACTGAACAACATAATAAAATAATCAATTTAAAAATGAATAAAGGCCCAAATAGACATTTCCTGAAAGAAGTTATACAGATGGCCAAGAGCATTAGTCATTAGGGAAATGCAAATCAAAACCACAATGAGATTGTACTTCCTATCCTTAAAGGATAACAATAATAATAATAATAATAATAATAATAATAATAATAATAATAATAATAAAGGATTGGTGAGGATGTAGAAAAAGTCCTGTAAATGTGCACATTTTGCTTTGGCTTTATCTTTTGCTCCATTTTATTCTCGCACCTAAATTTAAGGTGTAAATTTTAATGTCACAAAGCAAAGACCTAGGAAGGACACTGGTGAACTGACCTTATGGTCATACACAATTAGTAGAAAGAAAGAGATTTTCTTTAGGTTCACTTAAGAACTCTTAATGATAGAAAGAGAAAGAGAACAACATCTTGAGGGTCTAGTAAAATTTACGTTTCCCACAATTGTAAGAAAAATTGCCATGATTTATATAAATCACTTTATGGTTTACAAAGGCAAAAGGAAACCAACTCTCAGGGAAGTTAAGTGATATGTCTAAGACCACATAGCTAGAAATAAGGGAGAAATGAGACCTCAAGTCCCATGCTGTTTTCATTATCCTGTGAGCTCTTGACCAGAGCTCCATTAACCCCAGGTGAACTCCCTGAAATGTGGATTTCTGAGCAGGAGGAGGTCTACTCTTTCAACAGATTTTCAAATGTTTCCATAACTCAAAAAAGTTACATGACTTTGTAAAATAGAATAATTGGAGTTTAAATATGCAGAAACTTTAATTACCAAGATTTTTTGGTCTTCAGTTTTAGAAGAAATGGCAAATACCAGGAAAATAAACTCATACCTGGGTTTTATTCCAAAAAGTGACATATTCAACTCTGCCCCCTGCACCTTGCATGCCAACAGTAACAGCAGGGACTCTGACAAAATGTGCTCTGTCCACAGCTGGAGCTTCCTGGGCTCCCTCTTCGAGTGTTTCAGGTAACTGAGGTTTACCATCTAAGTAATATGTAAGATAATCACACCTCTTTTCAAAGAATAAGTGAAGTCCACATGAATGTTGGTTGTTAAGTCTCCTCTGCAAGGAGTAATTGGATATTTATCAATTTCATACATCTGAGAGTCATAGGGGACAGGAGCTGAGGAAAGCCACACTCGAAGGAATGTAGACTTCCATTTTCAAGGGAAAGTGGATTTACATACCATTTGGCTCTACACATCTCCATTTCAATGTATTTGAATATGAAATATTCCCAAGTTTCTTGTGCTGATGATATAAGTGTTCTAGAAGGCTGTTGTACATTCAGTGCTTGTCACGAGTGATCGCGTTTCTGGATCTACTGAGATACATGCATAGTGAGAGAATGACTTAAGGGATTTCACTTGATTAGCCCCAAGCTCTGTAATAATATTTTTTTTCAAAAAGTCTTCTTGGGCATAGCTGAGTCCATAAAACAGCCTTTTCTATCCTATGGACTGTAATCTGGAGGCTATAGGAATTTTGCTTTTACAACATAAAGAGCAAAGTTAGTTATAGCTAAAATAAGAACAGGAACTCAAGTTCAATTTTAATGTCATAAATGATAATAATTCAGACATTTCCTGAGGAAAAAAAGATTAAACCAAGAGGGGCACCCTCACTGGAGCGTCACTGACGCTGAAGTAGGACAATTTGTCACAGAGCTAGTTCTCCATGGAATCTTGTCTGAGCTTATTAAGAGATCACTATGATTATGAAATAGTCCCACAAACTTTAAGAAATTTAGTTTTACTCATATGAAGTGATTTTAATCTTGCCTGTGACCTTTCATACGGTCAGGGAACAAAAAAAGTTTATTTTCCTTCATAATTGAAACCCACAGACTCCAGTTTTATTGCTGGGAAGCTAGTAAGTCAAGTGAAAAGTCTTCCTTGGAATCACAGGCTTGTTCTGTACCAGGGACCATTGACAGTGCCCTCTTGCCTCTCTGGCTGCTTTATCAGCAGACAGAACTGCTGGACATTGATTAGCCAATAATAATTTAGTAGCTAACATAGGCAGACTTATTAGGGATTGTCAGAAAATAGAATAATGACCACACACAAATCAAAACCATCTTGCCTATAATAAATTATAACCATTATAGGTTAGATCATGCTTTTATAGTGATAAATTTTTCTATCACATTGCCAATAAAGACTTGGAGAGAAAGGTCAGGTGGCCTTAAAATCTCTGATTTAATTTGAGATTCCGTCTCTGCAGCTTCATATTCTATCGCCATCTCCAAAGCAGAGGACCATTCTTTTCTTTTCCTACTGGCCTGACAACCAGGAATGCTGCCAGCTGAGTTATAGGAACAGTGGAAGCATTAGTCAAGCCCTGTTCATATGGGCAGATGGCAGGAAGAAAGGAAGGGGTGTATATAATCTGGGAGAGCATTTCCCAAGCCTGAATGATTATCAGAATCACATAAAGAGTTTTTCAAAAACACAGATTCCTTAGCTGCAGAGTATGGGCTTCAGTGAGCTTGCAAGGGATCCTAGTGTACTGGTCAGTTTTCACTAGGGCCGCAAACCACCTCGACATCTCAGTAGCTCACACAAACATTTGTGCTCACGTTTCATGAGGGCTATGAGTCTGCTGCGGCTCTGTTGAGCATGTCTGGGCTTGACCTAGAAGCATGTGTATTCTCATTCCAGAACCCAGGCTGAAGGAGTGTCCACTAACTAGGACATGCCATTCTCATAACTAAGGTCTGAAGTTCGTGGGGGTGCCAAGCCGAACCATGCCAACACATCTAAGATTTCCGTATTGGTGTGGCATGCATCATGCCCACTTATGAATCGTTGACTAAGGCAAATCTATGGCCACGTTTGATGCTCATGGGTGAAGACTAAACACCACCTACAGGAAGGTGTGGTGTGTATGACAGGCTGAGGCCGGTGAGGGAGGGAAACTGTGAACAAGCAATGCTGCTCACCACACTGAAGAATATACAATTTTAAGAAGCTCCCCCACACAATACTAATGAGCCCCCCAATCCCTGTTTTTTCTTGTGGAAGGCAGCTCCCTTGATGCACCTGCTATGGCAACTGAGCATCCATTAGTAGCCTCTTCAGCAGAGCGGTTGAATTATGTAACAGGTTAATGCAACTCAGTCACTCATTCTGCCAGCAGGCACCTGACACATAATGATATCTGATGTTTCTACAAGTCCTTGAAGCTTTCACAAAATACATTTGTATCCTCCATCTCATATGATCTTTCTAGCTCTCTCATTAAATGGGTATTGTTACTTCCATCTTTCAAGTCTCAAAATCAAGCTTGAGGAGATTAAATGCCTGATGACAGCATATCTAGGAAAGAGTAGACCTGGCGGATCCTCGCTTAAGTCCAGATCTTCTTCTGCAATGGGTGTCGTAAGCCTTGTTATTACCATCACTTCCTCTCTAAGACATGTCTACACATATATCAGGATCTGTGATGTGCATTTTGATGAAGTCATTCATTTGACAATTTATTAATTTGCAGGCACTGTTGTAGACACTGGGGAAACAGCATCAGCAAAACTGACAAATATCCCTGCTTACAATTTAGCCAGGGAAGATGGATGTTAAACAGTTAAGCATATGAACTCATGTCCAAAAACAACAATAGGGACATGTGCCACATGCCGGGAGCAAGAGTAACAGGGTTTTGTCATGGTCCGACTTGTCCATGGCTAGATATTTCAGGAAGTCAGTTCTTTTTAGAAAATGAAGAAAGATTATTAAACGGTTTTGATTCTCAGACTTCACCAGAGGGCAAAGTATTTCTAGCACCTCCCGAATCACTCCTGTGCTTCAAAATACAAAGAATAAAGTCACACTGAATTTCATGGCCTAAACCGTGTTTCTTTTGATTGGTCAATTACTGAAATTCAATTCTTATTAAAAAGATTCATGTGGGCATTCCAAAATCTTTATTGAGTAGAAATAGTAAAAGTACATAAAAATGAGCACATTTTTCTTCTTACCAGCTTGAAGGGCCATCAAATTTACCACATTTCATTTACATCCCAGAATAAAGAACACCCATTTTAGTATCTCATGTTTTAATAAAGCAAATTCCCCTAGTTAGCATATACTCAGCCTGCTTATTTTTATTAGGACCTCTCTTTCTTTGAGAAAAACTGAGGAAAGACATCCCTGTTGGATTCTCTTCTTATTCATCCACTTTACAAATATAAATTGAGCATTCACTGTATGCCAGGCATGCATCTGTGAGCTGGACATACGGCAATAAATGAAACAAAGCAAATGCCTTTAGAGCTTATCACCCAGCTAGATGGAGACGGACAGTTAACAGAACTGTTGGCTTGTTTGATGGAGGCTCACGGTGTCTTTGGGAGAAAAGTCCAGACACGCAAGTGCTCTAAAGCCCAGAGGTCGTTTGCAGGCAGGAAGCGGTTGAGTGTGTCAGCACTTAGTCCTTGTTACCACTGACACAGTGGTTAGGTGTGGGCCCCGGGCACGTCCCACACTGGCAAGTGGGTTGGGAGATGCTGTGCTCTACAGCTTCTGGCCCCGACGTGGATCATCTGTCAGGCAGTATTTCTGTCTAACTCTCAAACGTGGTTATGGGCCATCTAAAAGGAGTGGGACATGATCAATCGGTGCAGAATAATTTGTTTGAAGAGGCATCCTGGGGCCACAGCTGGAAACGAGCACATTAAGAGTGACAGGATCTTGGCAGTCACCGAGGCTGAGACTTTGAGTCTTGCTTTTCAACCAAACCAAGTGGGATGGCTGGGTATTCATTAAGAAGAAACAGCCTTCCTCACACTGTGGCGCTTACATTGCGTCACCCTTCTGCCCCCCAAGGACTGAGGAAGGCAGGCCCAGGGTTCCAGTTCATCAATGTATCAAAAGTAGGGTTGGTCTGCTTTCACTATAGAAGTAGAATTTATTTTGAGAGTCTTAAAATTATATCATAAAAGCAATGATAATTCTGGAGTATGACCTCTATTATGAGTAGCTTCAATCATTCAATAAAAACACAGAAACAGAAGGGAATTCCTATAGATACTTTGTGTTAAAAAGCAACACACTTTAACCATGAGTTTAATTCTGTAAACTATATGCCCGAAATCTAGCCATTCATTCAGTGAAAAAAAATAGATGTTGGGAAATTGTCTCAGCAGCTGGTAATTGTGCACTGCAGGCGGAAGGACCCTAACACCATACATTTGGCAATACTTAATTGGATGTGACCATTATATTCCTGCTTTGTGCCACGCACCTTGCTGAGGGCTTTTCACATGTGACATTTAAGCCTCTCCAAGCTTTATGAGTTAGTGCTATCATCACCCACTCGACACCCAGAAAACCAAGATTCAGAGAACTTAAGTGACTTGCCTAAGGTCAAAGACGAGACTCAAGCCCCGTTCTCTCTGGCCAAAACCAAGGTTTTCTTTTCACTCTTTCAAACTGATCCAAGTCTTGTTTTTATCTTGCAGTGGGAGAGACCAAGGACCTGGCCACACTTCAGCTCTTTATTAAAGACCAAGGGCTAATGGCAATCCCTTGAGGGTGGCACTTCAGGGCAATTTTACTTTCTCAATCATACACGATACAGCCTTTTTCTTTTTAAAATAAGGGGCATATAGTACTTTTGTAATAATAAGAATATAGCTGGTACTTTAGGGTCATGCAACATGGCTCAGTGCCCTGCAAGTCCACTCCTGAATCTCCTGTCCTTTCACTGCCCCTTTCCAATGCTGTCTGATGTGGGGCCAAGAAAACCTATGTATCGTTGGGCAGAAGACTCACGGTTTAGTTACTAAGGAGCCAGTGGCCTAAGGAGCGCTTGGATGGCAAATGGGAATTTATGTTCAAAATCTTCCGAGTAACACTGCTGAAATGGGCCACACCAAGGAGTCGTGGGGCATTTCTACCTCAAGGCTTGAGAAGAAAGGAGAAGCCTCTATCCTGGTAACTCGGGAATTCATGCAAGGGCTGCACCAAATGATCCTTTATCTGTAAAATGAAGACAACATCCCAGCCCTAGAACTGTAGGGAGGATTAAATGAAATGAGATATTTAGAATGGTTATTGTAGTGCTCGGCATAGACAGGGTCCAGCAGAAGTAAGGCCTGCTTGACTGTGGTTGGTAGTCATAATATGGGTGTAATGATTTGTAGTTTTAATTTGAACACTTTACCTAAAATGTCATATGGTGTGCTTGAGTGTGATATTGTTATGTTGCAGAATCACATGCTTTTGATTTTGTGATAAAATATTTTGTAATAAAAAAGTGGTGAGATTTGTGCCAGACCCTGTATATAGTAGAAGCTCAATCAACGTTACGTCTGTCCCGTCATTGACTAACGGACGCTGACGCACATGAAGTCATCCCTAAGGAGAGAGATCTGTTTGATGCAAACATTTCTATACTCACATGCTTGTGTGCCTCAGAATTGCATCAAACTGAATTTTATTTTAAACTTAACCTCGGTGAGTTACAACTTCATACAAATAAATAGAGGCCAAAGAAGAAGCAGAGGAGGGGGCATATTTTTTTCTTTTATCTCCTTCTCTGTCCTGCAGCTGGGCCCTGAAATTGCTTGGTTTCAATCCCCCTTCCTATTTTCCAAGATTTTGTCACTTACTAAACACTCAGAAGTTCCACTGGAGCAGGATTATTTTGTGTGTGAAAACCTTCACAGCAAAGACAGTTCCTATTTCCGTACGGAGACTGCACTATTAGTCAAAACAACACTTTGGATCATTCCAATTAGTTATTTACTTAAAGTGTCACATCTTCTTTCTATGACCATAGATAGTCTCTGGGGAGCATGACTTGTTTTTTCCTATGGCCGGTATTATGTTAGGTTACTCGAGTTAACGTACTGCATCAGGAATGTTCCACTAGCTAAACTTTTTGAGGGTTTCTTCAATTCACTAACATATTCATCAGCCCGATGTGAAGTCCACTGAAGAGCTTTTGTCATTTGTCCTCTTGTGCATTTCTTCCTTGGCCCTGACGGGGAAATGCCAATTATAAGGTTTGTTGGGGGCATCTGTAACTCTGTCTGAGAAGTGCTTCCCAGGGGCTGTGTAGTTCAGCTTGGATTCTCCTTCAAAATGTCTAAAAAGCTGACAAAGACACCATTCTGATTCAGCTTGCCCATTGGCGTGCATTTTCTCTGTTCAGAGAGGAAAAGAAAAGGTCAAGAAAAGGAAGACAAGAAGGTTAGGGAGGGAGTTGAGGGAAGGCAGAGAAAGCTCATTGGGGAGAAAAGAAGAGGTGGAGGCAGGACCGTTCAGAGCACCCCAAACCCCTGGAACTCCTTCTCTTGTGATATTGCATGGAATTGCTTCTTATTTTACCTGACAAACAATGTCCTTCCTGAGCCCCATGACCAAGCTGCACTGGATCAAAATTACCTGTGAGTAGTGGAGTCCCACAATTACTCACCTGGCATTCAGATTGGAAAGAAAATTAGCTACTCTTTTCCTTTATACCTGAGCTGATTTTCTTCACGAGCCCTTTATCTGCTTGAGTAGCCATAAAAACAACTACATTCGGTGTAATTTAGTTTGAAATTAGTTCTGCCCCATCCTTTATGCAGAATCGTTAGATTCATTAGTTTTTCTGTTCAGTTCCTCAGAGTTCTCTTCTCCCTGTCTTACTTCTCTCTCCAGGTCCTGTGACCCATGGACTGGGGGAAGGGAGCCCCTGGATTTGCACTTGTGCTTGGGTATGAGGTGCCTGGTGTCTGCTGAGGAATGCTTGGCACCACCCTGTGGCTGGCGGCCACAGCTGGCTCCCGCAGCTGACATCTGTGGCTGATGTACTTGTGGTCTATTTCTGCTTGGCTTGCTCAGAGCCTGGGGGCCCCTCCCCGAAGACTTACTTCTGCTGCCCACCCCGCTCTTCCTGGTGAAGATACCTTTCAGCCTTTGCCATATCTGCAACTTGTGGCCCCAGCTGTCAACCCTGCAGGCTCATCTCAGCCTCCATCCCAGCAGGCCACGGCAGGTCTGTGGCTTCACAAATGGGTATTCATGCCATGTAAAAACAGGGAAAGCTCAGCTCTACAAGCCTGTCTTTTTCACAACCTGAACACCCCATTCTACACTCTAAATTATGTAGGACCCCTATAGATCTTCAGGGCCAGTTTTCTTCATCCAAAACAAAAGGCAGGTCAAAAATACACTAATCAGAAAGAATATAGGCACCCTTATGTTCATAGAAGCATTATTTATAAGATCTCAGATCTGGAAACAGACCAAGTGCCCATCAGTAGCAGAGTGGATAAAAAAGCTGTAGTGCATTTATATAATGGACTACTATGCAGTCATAAAAAAGAAGGAACTTTCACCTTTTGCAACGGCATGGATGGACCCGGAGATTATTACCCTAAGTGAAATAAGTCAGTGAAACAAAGACAAATACAGTATGATCTCATTTATTTGTGAAATCTAATCAGCAAAATAACCTATGAACAAAATAGAACCAGAGGTATGAGTACATGGAACAGACTAACAGCTGTCAGACGGGAGGGGGGAAGGAGGTTTGGATGAAAGAAGGTGAAGGGATTAGCCAAAGGACATATGTGAATAACCCATAGACACAGACGACAGTGTGGTGATGGCCAGAGGAAAGTGGGGCAGGGGATTGGTGGAGGTAGGCAGAGGGGAGGAAAATGTGGACATCTGTAACAGTGTCAACAATAAAAATAAAGAAAAAAAAGAAAAACATCTGTATGTTCTCACTGTACTCTCAAAGTATCCACTACTCCTCCTTATCCCATGGGGCTTTCAAAACCCAGAGAGGAGATATTCAGCAAGCTGTATTCGTCCTCACCGTTCTCAACTCACGGATCCATCATCCTCTCTCTGTGGTCTTTCTTTGAGGCCCCCTTCTTCTCTACATTGCATTAAACTATCTAACGTGTTCTGCCAGGGCTAGCCTTGACATGTCACATGGATGCTAGAGTAATTTAGAAAATTCTTGCTCCATAATGCCTGCTTTGAAGACTATTGTCTTGCTGCAAAATCCTATTTTGGACATCAAAAACCCAATAATAATTTCTCCTTTATTTTTCATTACTTCACAATAATCTTACTTTACATTGACTAGGAGGTCAGTGATGAACACCTAAAAATAAAAGAGAAGTGCTATTAATCTTCAAAATATCATGCTCTTGTATCTGTTCTGAGGAACGACTGAACTACTGAAAGTGAGATAGCTTCAGGGAGAAGAGAGGCCTTTGCACAACTCCTTCCTCAGGGGGTCGTGCCTCAGAATGGCTAATGTCTCTGTTGTTGGGGTTATCAAGATAGCAGCTCCAATTCCATCTCCTAGAAACTGTGTCACTGCCTATCCCTGTCCGTCTAGGTTCTAAACTATGAGGGCCACCTTCCCATGGGATGGCACCAAGATCTTGCAGCTAAAAATGAAATATCTTGGGTCTTCCATCCATTCATCAAATATTTCTTCAACACCTATTATGTGATGTATACTGATTCAAATGCTGTAAGATACAGAAATAAGGTGGAATAAAATAAATCTACCTGAAAATATCATAGCTAAGAATCTGAGCCTCTCTCCCAGTACCACTTATCCAAAGTAGCTCAAAGTAGTAAAATTAGTTTATTTCAGTTTCCTTTTTCTGCTTTTCTGAGGACTGAGAGGTAGTTAAACCTCATTCATTCATTCATTCATTCATTTGTTCACCCTTGTATTACACATTTATTGATTATTCATTATAGGCCAGGCACTTTGCTAAGTTCTGGGGAAGGTGAAATGATTAAGATATTCTGTGTTCCTTGAAGTGCTCTAGTTCATTAAGAATATAGACATTTCAATGGCAAGAATAATACAGTATTACATGTGTTCCCATTACCCCCTGTCTGTGAACTCTATACAGGGTTTATTAGAGCACCCGCAAAGAGTACCAGAAAAGGTGTGGTCACATCGATGTTTGGTTGATGGAAAAGGTGATCTGGAAGGAGACATGAAAAAGAAAATGGCTTAATGAGACTTCAAATATTCAGTTTGTAAGTCTGTTTTCTTTTTTTTTTTAAGATTTTATTTATTTATTTTCAGAGAGAGGAGAAGGGAGGGAGAAAGAGCAATGTATGGTTGCCTCTCACATGGCTCTCATTGGGGACCTGGCCTGCAATCCAGGCATGTGCCCCGACTGGGAATCGAACTGGGACCCTCTGGTTCCCAACCCACGCTCAATCCACTGACCTACACCAGCCAGGGCCTGTAAGTCTGTTTTCTTATAAGCAAGCAACAGTTTGTAGGCAGAGTGAGGTGAGCAAAGGCTTGAAGGTGGTCAACAGCATGAGGAGTCCAGGGAACTGCAAGCAGATGAAATGAGTAGAGGGAGCATGTGGAACAGAAAGAGGCACAGGCTGGCTCCTTATGCACATGCCAACCAGTGGCGGGGGGGGGGCGGCATTTCTGGGTGGAAGTTTTCCTGGATCTTTTCACATCATACCCTGTAAACAACTATCAGCTCATAAAGTCAATTACAAGTGCTTCAAAGAAGGCCATGTGCAAGAGCTGGAGAGAAAGGGGAACTGGTACTCCCATAGTGGACACTCAGGGATCATCTGGAAAAATCTGACTGTGACATCTGCTTTTTTTGTCCTGTCACTTATTCTATATCCCTAACCCCTGAAAACATCAACAAAACCATATCCCTGGAGTGAAAGGCAAAAGTTTTCAGTACCATGAAAAATTTCCCAATTATTTATAATATCATTTCAAATCATAGTGACTTGTATATTATTTACCTAACTTTCCTTTTTACTTGAAATCCGTTTTATTTTAGATACTCATAAGTTGCTAGTACCTGTACACAGTAGGTCTTCTAAAACTGCCTACTTCCTCCACAAAAACTATACAAGGGAAATGCAGAAAATATAAAATTTCCTGATGGTTTTTTTCAGATAGAACATGAGAAAGCAGAAGCAAGTAAAAGTTAAGAAAGAATAACAATTAATGATTATTGAACACTTGTATATGCCAGGCAATATTATCAGCAATTATGTGGATTTAACTCTTCAAATCCTCATAAAAATGTAGTAATGTAGGTACTATTTTAAAGATGAGTAACTGAGTCTACTTGGCTATTAGTCTAAGTGACTATTCCAAGGTCACACAGTCAGATAGTGACAGAGTGGGCATTCATATGTTGGTAGATTGCTTCAGAATCCAAACCCTTATTGACCACTCCCTCTTAGGCAAAGGAGATATCCATGAACAAATATGTGAGTAGTGACAAGGCAGGAAAAACCCCAAGATTTTACACACACACACACACACACACACACACACACACACACACCTAGGAAAAATAATTCATCAGAATCATCCTATATATTGTGAACAAATGGAGAATTGGAACTAACATTTGTTAAGTGCCTTCCATGAAGCAAGCTCTGTGATAGATACTTTGAAGAATTTACCATATTGCATGGTAGCAACAGACTGAGTGTGCACGAGGAGGTGAGGTCACTGGCCAAGGACACATGCTGGAAGTGGTGGGTTAGGTGTCCACCTCAAGTGACCTTACCCCACACCTGTCCTACTCCCACCCCTGCCTTTCACATGCACACTGCATGGAGCTCAGAGAGGTCCCAATGATTTGACAAAGTCCATGTCAGGTTTTAGGTAAACAGGGGGAAAATGAATAAAAAAAAAGGAAGATTCCCTCTGAAATAATTTTAGTTTATAATGGATGGAATCCAACCAGATGCCAAGTCCTAGCTCTGTATTTCTTTATTTTTGTGGGGTTGAATAACCAACAGGCAGCCTGCCAGGTCCCTCCTCTTTGAGCTAAACTTGCTCCAGAGGAAATGCCACACATGGAAGAAAGGTTTGAGGAGTGCTGGCAAATGACAATTTGGTTACATATGTCTGGGGGACAATATAAAGTAACCACTGAGAGATGTGGAGATCTGTGACTTGGGTAAGCCAACTCTCACCCTGCCTCACTCTCATTGTGACCGTCTGGTGAATTGAGAAAGGCAGACATTGTTTTTGCAACTAATTTTTACAGAGCCCAGACATACTTAAATATCTGTTTACTTCTGTCATTTGAACGTGACCCGCGTCTGTCAAAAGCAAGAGGAAACAACTTGATTTCTACCCTCTTTGACCTCATTATTCAAAACAGGCATGAATAGTGGGGCATCACCCATAAACAGAATCCATGCCCAGCAGTTGCTGTGGTCTTAGGCCTGTCACCAGTCTCTGTGATCTGGGCATACCACGTGCCCAGCAGTTTCCTCCTCTGTGCGTGGGAGGTGAGACCAACCCCGGTGTGCTTTGAGAAACCAGTGGTTCCAGGTCACCAGAGGAGACAAAAGGGTCGAAATTTTAAGAACACTAGTAAACCAGACCTATTTAAATATCAGCATTCCATTTATATATCACTTGCAACCGCCAAGTTTCTCATTCTTCATCTGTAGCGTGGACATGATAAGCGCCCACCTCCAATGGTGCTGTCAGATTCTAATGAGCTAACGTATAAAAGAGCCGGAGCCTCATCCGTGCTAGAATTAGGGGATCAATAATATTCACACTCTTTATTAAATACGTTATATCTTTATTCTCTGTATCGGCAAAGAACTTCTAAGTAGGAAGCACTTAGGAGAATATGAGAGCCAGATGATCAGAATACATTGAACAGCACACTTGGCATTAATAAACAAACACGCAAACACATCTGAAACAAAGCAAAACACTTTTACTGGTATTTGAAACCTTCATTATTTTTTAAAAGTTCCCAAATTGGGTAATCCCCCAAAAGAAATCTGTAACCGAGGGTTCTGGGCAAGGGAATAAAAAACATGGTTTTGATATATAGCACAGGAATGCTGCCCAGCGGTGGGAAGAGAAGGGAAGGGCGTGGAGAGCTACAAGGATGGAAGTCTGCAGGATGCTGAAGATAGACATGCAGGTTGAAAGCCTTTGATTTGGATTTGGTTTACCAGCCAGCCCTGAAATTTTACCACGTGCCTTGTTTTCAAGTCTAAAAGCATTTGCTGGAAACCTGTTATGTGCTCCTCCCCCACCACCACTGCAAATGTCCTCAAAAATTGTATGAGCCCTGAATGGTGAGGTTCAGTTGGTTGGGTGTCATCCCATAAAGCAAAAGGCCATGCGTTCGATTTTCAGTCAGGGCACTGCCTGGGTTGCAGGTTCCATCTCCAGATGGGGCACAGATGAAAGTCAACTGATGGGTGTCTCTCACGTCAATGTTTCTCTCTCCCTCCCTTCCCTTCTCTCTCCAAAAATAAATCAATAAAATCTTTAAAAGTTATTGTATGAATTTTTCACACAACTGACTCAAACATAAGGGGTGCTGTGACAAATCCTTTGTAAAGACACAGCCAGACACTCTTGGAGCACAAGGTAGAGCGTGACTGTGGGTAATAAAAAGGACAAAAAAAAAAAAAGGATAACAGACAAGTCTCTGGCCACAGGGGCTTACAGTCCAGTTAGAAAGACAAGAAAAAAGAGTTAGAAAAATCTTGACAACTGAAATACAAATTAAAACTAAAAAGTTCCAAACTGTCCCTGAGTGTATATATATATGTACCTCTCTTCTTAACTCACTTTCTAATTTGTTTGCCAATATATTTGTGCATACAAATTTGTGTTTATTAAAAAGGCTATTTTGGCGTGAATTATTGGATCAGAAGAAAATACCATTGTGCTTACCCAATGCACTAGAGAACCCTTATTTCCTAGGCTTGGGGAAGTATCTTTTTTAGTCCTATGCCTTGCTTCTTTAGATCTACTATTTAAAAAAATATTGAATCAACACAGAGCTGACCTACATACAGAGGTGACCTCTGCCCAAGAGGGACTGCTGGGTGATTGTGGTGGGCTCTGGAGGGAGGCTACCTGGGTATAAATCTGACTCCCTCACTCACTAATTCTAGGACTTCGAGCAAGTCACTTAACTTCCCTGGGCTTCAGTTTTGTCTTCAGTAAAATACACATAGTAATGGAACTTGCTGTATAAAATTATTGAGAGGATTAAATACGGCAATATATTTAAGGCTTTTAGTAGCATCTAACACATAACAAGTGTTTAATAAATGCATAAATCATATTACAATCACAGCATAATGCTATCACAGTGCTCATATTCTGTTTTATGTACACACACACTCACAAAACATTTATACTTTTTGAACTATTGCAGAACCAATGGAATTGTGGCTGCTTAGAATGCCCTCCTGCTTGCCTTTCTCTTAACCTGACAATCTTCGATTAATCCTTTAGGGGTCTTCAAAGACGCCTTCAAAACTAGGCTGCATAGCTCCTCTGTGTGTCCTTATGGCACCAGGCACGTAATCTTGCCAAGTGAATTCTGAAATGTGTTATAGAATGTGATTTTCTGTCTGTTTGTCTGTTTTTGTCATACTCATCACTACCACTCCTGTACCAAGAGGGGCGATTCCTTAAAGGAAAGGACTACGTCTTGTTTTCCATTATATCTCTGGGACCTAACATATTGCCCCACATAATATTAAACACAGGTGTTAAATGGCAGGAAGACGGGAAGGAAGGAAGGAAGGAAGGAAGGAAGGAAGGAAGGAAGGAAGGAAGGAAGGGAGGAAGGAAGGAAGGAAGAGGGAGGAAGGGGGAGAGGAAGGGAAGGAGGGAGGAGGGAGGGAGAGAGGGAGGGAGGGAGAAAGGGAGGAAGGGTCGCACAGAGAAAGGGAGGCGGGGTTAGGGAGAGATGTGGGAGAAAAGGAGAAAAAAGAAGGCAGAAGAGGTGGGTAGAGGTGCTCTGGTCCTGGCGGTGTGACATTTGAGTCTGCACACCCTCTTCCCTCTCCCTCCCCTGTCCCTCCTGCCCTATAAAGTGGAGGGAAGTTTGAGCAATGAGAATGTTTTACTTACCCCAAATCACCACTGGAGAAATCCATTGCATTACTGAGCACTGGTAATGGGTTGGCCCCGTTTCAGAATATAGTGTTTTGCTGCCCCTGCCAAGCAGGCTTATCCACGTGGAGCTAGATGGTGCCTTTGCCCACACCTGTCTGGCTCAGGGAGCTTGCTGGGCTGTCAAGGGGAGAGCTGGGCATTGAGAAAGGCTGATGGGCTTTGACGAAAAGGAGAGCCGGGCACACAGGTCTCATTTATAATCCATTCCAGCTGCTCCTCTGCTGGGGGAAACTGGCATTCTGTTTTGTTGGCCCCTTTTCCATCAGGACAGCTGTGAAACCCTACTCAGTGAAGTAATCGCAATAACAACCACCACTTTGCATGTTAATGCCTTTCTTCCAAGGAACTCAAAGTTCTTTGGAGACATAACCTCATTAATCCATCCTGCATGAAGTGGTGGCTGATGGGGAGGGGTAGGAATTCTTACTCATATTTCCAAGGCTGGGGGACTAAGAAGGGGAGAGTAAAAAAAGGAAGAGAAAGAGGCTTCAGAGCTAGGAAAGATAAGGGATGGTATCTCTTTCCCCCTGTACCCCACTCTGGCACAAAGATAAACACTTTGTAGGACAATAATCAGTTAAATGTGTGAGCAAAGACACACACACTGTATGCTCACCATCCCCCAAAAGGAAGAGAATTCTAGATGGTGAGTTAGGAAGTCTGATTTCTAGCCCTGATATTGACACTAAATAGCTGTGTGACCATGAGCCAGCCCCACCTTCAGGGCAGCAGTTTCATATTCGAGTATGTGACCTCGTGATAATGTTGAAAGAACACAGAACCAGAGTCGGGGCATTGATGCCTGCCTCTACAGCAGCCTGGTTTCAGGTGTATTACTTCAGCTCCTGAGTCTCAATTTGTTTTTAAATCTTGGAAATAAGGAAATCAGACTGGATTATCTCTAAAGTTCTTTACAATTCCAATTAAATTAATGATTATAGAACTGGTGGGTTGGGAAACATCAGATCTGATTAGGCTTAGAATTTAGGAAATCCAATAACTGTCTATGTCAGTTATCTGTTACTGTCACCTCAAAACTCAGTAGCTCCTATAAAACAATGATTTATAATTTTTCACCATCTTGTGATTTGCCTGGGCAACTGTGCCTTCCCCTGGCTTCACTCGTGTGACTGAATTCAGCTTGCGTTTCGGCTGGTCTCTGCTGGGACACCTGCCTCACCAGCCTCCTCTCAGCGTGGTGGTAGTGCTCCAGGAGGGCCGATCTCAGTGTTCGAATGCTCTTCACACTTCTTTTCTGTCGAGTTTGTTGCTATCTTGTGGGCCGAGCGAGTCACATAGCCCAGAAACAATGAGGAAGGTGACTACACAAGGACATCTTTATGAGCTGAATTGCATCTCCCAAAAAGATAAGTTGAAGTCCTAACAACCAGTATAACAGAATGTGGCCTCATTTGGAAATAGAGGCTTTGCAGATATAATCAAGTTGAGATGAGGTTGTACTGGAGAAGGGTGTTCTCTTAAACCGGTATGACGGGTATTCTTGTAAGAGAATAAGTCACACGGACACAGACGAAAGGCCCTGGGAAGGCACAGACTGGAGCAGTGCTGCCCAAGGTAAGAAACACCTGGGCTATGAGAAGCTGGAAGCAGCAAAGAAGTTCCTCTCCCAGAGCCTTCAGAGGGAGTATGGCCCTGCCAAAACACTTTGATTTCAGACTTCTGGCCTCCAGAATTGGGAGAGAATACATTTTTGTTTCAAGCCACCCCATTTGTGGTAGTTTGTTACAGCAGCCCTAGGAAATTAATACAGGCATAAACACTGGGAGACATGGTCCCTTGGTGGCCATTAGGGTAGCAATCTATTTTTCTTATTTTTTTATTGATTTGTTTTTCAATTACAATTTATATTCAATATTATTTTGTATTAGTTTCAGGTGTACAACATAGTGGTTAGATAATCATATACTTTACAAGGTGTTACTTCTGATATTTCAAGTACCCAACTGGCATCATACATAATTATCACAATATTATTGGCTATATTCTCTATGCCATATTTTACATCCTCATGACTGTTGTGTAACTAGCAATTTGTAGTTCTTAATCCCTTCGCTTTTTTTGCTCAGTCCCCAACATCCCTCCCATCTGGAAACCATCAGCCTATTCTCTGTATATATAAGTCTGTTTATATTTTGTTGGTTGGTTTTCTTCTTTGGATTCCACATAAAAGCGATATTATAAGGTATTTGTCTTTCTCTGTTTGACTTATTTCACTTAGCACAATACCCTCTATTCCATTTATGACGTTGCAAATGGTAATATTTTCTTCTTTTCATTGCCGAGTAATATTCTGTTGCATAATGTACCACACCTTTTTTATCCACTTGTCTATTGATGGACATTTGGGTTACTTCCATGTCTTGATTTTTGTAAATAACATTGCAATGAATATGAGGTGCACATATCCTTTCAAATTAGTGTTTTAGGTATCTTCAGATATATACGCAGAAGTGGAATCCTGGGTCTAAGCAGTTCCATTGTTAAATTTTTGAGGACCCTCCATACTGTTTTCCACAGTGGCTGCACCAGTCAGCATTCCCAACAACAGTGTACAAGGGTTCCCTTTTCTCTACGTCCTCTCCAACATTTGTTGTTTGTTGATTTGTTGATAATAGTCACTCTGAAAGGCACAAGGTGTTCTCTCATTGTGGTTTTAAGTTGCATTTTTTGATGATTAATGACACTGAGTAATTTTTTCACATATCTATAGGCATCTGTTTGTTCTCTTTGGAGAAGTGCCTATGCAAGTCCTGTGCCCATTTTTAATTGAATAGTTTTTTTGGTGTTGACTTGTATGAGTTCTTTATAAATTTTGAATATTAATGCCTTACTAGCTGTACCACTGGCAATATGTTCTCATATTTAGAGGCTGTTTTTTCATTTTGTTGATAGTTTCATTTGCTGTGCAAAATTTTGTATTTTGATGTAGTACTTGCCTGAGGGGATATATAAAAAAATATTTATAAGAGAAATGTCAGAGATTTTTACTGCTTATGTTTTCCTTTAGGAGTTTTATGGTTTTGAGTCTTACATTGAAATCTAATCTATTTTGAATTTATTCTTATATCTGGTATAAGAAGGTGGTACAGTTTCATTTTATTTGCTTATCTGTCCAACTATCCCAACATCATTTATTGAATAGACTTTCTTTCCCCCATTGTATGTTCTTGTTATGTCATAAATTAATTGATCTTATAGATATGAGTTTATTTCCAGGCTCTCTCTGTTCTGTTCCATTAATCTATGTGGGTTTTTTTTTGTGTGCCAGTACCATGCTGTTTTGATTATTGTAGCCTTTTAGTATAGTTTGGTACCAGGCAGTGTGATAACCTCTGACTTTGTTCTTTCTCAAGATAGCTGTGGCTATTTGAGATCTTTTGTAGTTTCATATACATTTTTGGACCATTGGTATTTTGAAGGGAATTGTATTGAATCTATAAATTGCTTTGGTTAGTGTGAACATTTTACTGATGTCAATTTTCCCTAACCATGAAGATGGTATATGCTTCCATTTGTATCTTTGATTTCTTCCTTCAGTGTCCTTAAGTTATCTCAGTACACATCTTTTACCTCCTTGATTAGATGTATTCCTAGGTATTTTACTTTATTTTTTGATGAAATTATAAATGAGATTGTTTTCTTAGTTTCTCTTTCTGATAGTTCATTATTGGTGTATTAAAAATGCAACCGATTTCTGAATATTTATTTGGTATCCTGCTACTTTACTGAATTCATTGATCAGTTCTAGTAGTTTTTTGATGGAATCTTTAGGGTTCTCTTTGTACAGTATCATGACATCAGCAAATAATGACAGTTTTTCTTCTTCTTTTCCAGTTTGGATGCATTTTAGTTCTTCTTCTTGTGCTATTATTGTGGCTAAGACTTCCAGTACCATGTTGAATAATAGTGGTGAAAGCAAACATCCCTGTCTTGTTTCTGATCTTAAGGAAACATTTTAGTTCTTCTCAGTTGTGTATAGTATTATCTGTGGGTTTGTCCTATATAGTCTTTATTATGTTGAGGTATGTTCTTTCTATTCCAACTTTGCTGAGAGTTTTTATCGTAAATAGGTGATGGATTTTGTCAAATGCTTTTTCTGCATCTAATGAAATGATCATATGATTTTTACCCTTCATTTTATTTATGTGGTGCATCATGTAACTGATTTGCAGGTACTGTACTGATGTTGCATCCCAGGAATAAATCCTACTTGATCATCACACCGTGTATTTTAATGGAAATAATTACATAAATGTGTGATCACTGTCCAAAATATGAGAAAGTACAGGTGTGTTAGATGGCAATAATAACCTAAATCTGTGACCCTTCCTTAAATCCATGGCCTTTGATATTTGACTTTACCTGACCACCACACTCCACTAAATAAATAGGGTATATTTCCTCTTTGTCTGACTTTGTAATGGTTATGTTACTTGCTTTAGCCAATAAAAAAAGGAAGAAGAGCCATTGTGTTCATTTCTTCAGAGGCCTTTATATTTTTGCAACTCCATTGCCTATTGTCACTGTTCTATGTGGTCAAACTGCCTAGGATGCTGTCTTTTAGTCTTTCCAGCTCTGTCCCTCCCTATGTATGAACACAGATCCATTCCTATCACATTCAAAATTTCAGAACTGGAGAGAATGACCCCTCTCTACAGGGATCAAACTGATTACACAGACTGACCAAGGCTCCTGCTTTCTCCTTTTCCTCCTCTAGGCATGAGTGTCCCCAACACTTCTCTCTGGTGCCCTCCTCTTCCTTTTTGAGCATGCATACCAGTGGAATTGGTATCCACATTTTTTACTTTGATTTCATAAATTCAAATGTCTTTATTACTGAGATGTGATTGCACTAGGCTAATTATTCTGCGACCTGCCATTTTTTTAGCTAACATATCATCTATGTTCTTCCATTACTGGAATATAATGGAATATACATATCATTTGCCTTCATTTTTAATAGCTATATATATTTCCATGTGCATATGACGTCTTATTTAAACAACGTCCTATTATTGAACACTCTATTTGTTTCCATTTTTACTTATAAATAATGCTATGATAAATACACTTTTACATAATCTTTATATATTCATTCAGTTATTTTCTCCAGATAAATTCAGAGGGATATAATTACATACACAAAATATTTTTAAGACTTTTGATACACGTTTATACAGAAACACAATATTAATTTATGTATAACGGTGCTAATTTTTAATTCCCATGTAACCATTGTAATTCTTTAAAACTTTTGCCACATGATAAAACAAAAAGTTTGAGTTTCATAGTGTATTTTTCAGTCCTTTTTTAAACAACTGATAGAAACACGTTCCCAAAACTGAGTAGAAAGGGACAGCAAGAACTGAGGACACTAATGAAATCATAAACGAGCTGACAGAAAAAAATCAAGAGCAAAAAAGGAATGGACGCGTAGTATTAGAGAATTGTTAGTAATGGTAGTGCCCCATGGATTTTTATTTGGCACGTTAATTTAAAGTGGCTCAGGTGTGGGTGAATTCCAACACTTTAAGCCAACATGCTTAGAGAAATTGGAAATGTGGGATGGAGATGTCAACTAAGAGAAGATCTGAGGAAAAGTAAAATCAGGGAAAAAGATGATCTCAATAACATAATATTAAATAGGAGGGAAATACAGTACTCAAAAACTACACTGAGGTAGCTAAGTTAGAGATGGGCTTGCAGAGGGAGGAGGGACAAGATCAGCTATGGTTAATGATTGACACATGGGGTGGTTTCTGCAGCATTGGCCTATGACTGGCTGAGTGCTGCAAACTGCGGACAGGTTCATTTATTTTAACACCTTTATGTTATCTACAAAGGGTGGTGGTTGTAGGAAAGGGAACAGATTAGTCTATCTAGGATGTCATCATGAATTTAAAAAATCACATTTTATCTGTCGCTTTTATTCAGTGCTGGTAGGAGTAAGTTTAATCTCTCCAGAGGGCAGAAAATATATGTATGGTTTATATCACAGGTCTTAAATATGTGTATTCCATGCAACCAGCATTCTCACCACTAGGAATTCATCCTGATGAAATAATTTAGCATCACCCAAAGATTTAGCTACAAGGCTATTCTTGAAACACTGTTTATAAATAATTTATGGTAAAATCCATATTCTGAAACCATTTAAAATGATGATATATAGAACTATAGTTACTGATATGGTTAGATCATAGTATACTATATTTTCAAAAACAGATTATAGAATACAATTCAGTATTGTGTGTACGTGTGTGCATGTGTGCGTGTGAACAGTAAGAACAACTACTACCACTGCCTGGGTTTTATTAGCTCCTTAATTGTTTTTTTTATGCTTATTTAAAAGAGTCCTGCTACAAGGTTGTTTGGAATCCTGAATTTTAAGCTTGCTCTTTTGCTTAATCATTGTCTTCTCCAGAGCACACTAACTTGGGGCATTGGCAGAAGAGTGGGAGGGAATTGAAATTATAGCAGCATCTTGAAACCAGAATCATCATTTTCTCCTTCAGTCCATGTTTCTGAATTTGACCTAATGAGCTTTTTATTTAGAGTAAATTATTTCTCATAGCTCTCCTTTGATATTTGGTTCCTAATGGGAGGAACAACCCTTTAAACACACGCACACAGTTTGCTAGACATAACTGTATATATCTGGACCCCAAATTTGGACGTATCTTGAATTCCATTCTCATAAATCTCTCCAGTCTCCATGTGAATCATGTAGAAGAAGAGAGACATTTGTAAAGCACTGGAAATGGGTAGGGGTGACACCTAACAGTATATACCAAACATATCTGTATCTTAGTCTGGCTTACACAGTACATCTTGTCACACGTGTATGCATATATAACTGTAAAGCATATTAATATGAAGTCCTGAAGAATATACATCAAAAACATCAACAGTCTAGTGGTGGGGTTATAGGCAATTTTTATGAGCTTCTTTTATCTTAATATATTTGTTCCAATTTTTCTACAATGCTCATATGTGTCTTATAAATCATAAAACAATAAAAGTAATTTTTAAAGGTACTCTTAAAAATACCATTCTAAACACCCACTCAGATGTGCCTGTTAGTTCAACTCCAATTCTTCTATTGTGGTAGCTATTATGTTGGTTCTTGATTCCAGGGCCATCAACTCAAGTACTTTCACATTATATAGTAATTTTTAGGAAAAAATAGACATTTTTCCCCAATCCATTATTTCGCAATAAGCCTATGGAGGGCTGTTTATCAGGGGACTGATAATTTTGATGAGTAATGTGGAGAGAATAGGTAAGATATCTGG
The DNA here is from genome assembly GCA_004026765.1 of Micronycteris hirsuta. Taxonomy (NCBI): domain Eukaryota; kingdom Metazoa; phylum Chordata; class Mammalia; order Chiroptera; family Phyllostomidae; genus Micronycteris; species Micronycteris hirsuta. The sequence goes on from PVJI01003556.1 coordinate 41,269, forward strand.
GTTTGAAAATACAAGAAAAAGCTTTCCAAAGAAGCTTGATGAAGCATTTGAGAAAGCAATTGTGTATCATTATAGGATTATAAGCGGGGATTTACAAGCTAGGTGGTTTGTAGTATGGCCAGATTTATGGTCAAGACATTGGCTTAAGGTCTGAGTTGGAATGTAATGTAATTGCATGCAAAGAACAAATATAGACTCTAGTAAAGATTGGAAGGTGGAGTCAAAGAGATAAGAGCAGATTCCAAATTCACTGTAGAAAAAGAGGAGGAGAAACTTGGCAGCAACTATGGGTTGACTCCTTCAGTTTCTGTTTAATTTTTTCCCAGCATTACAGCCCCTTCTACTTTTCGTGGTGCCCAGTGGGCTGCTCCACCCTTCAGGTCCACCCAGCCTTGATCTCAGGAGTGAACTCCATGTTCACAAAGGTGTTCTGCCACATTTGGTCTGGTCTCAACCCCACCCACCTCCTCAGAGATGGGGTATGTCAAAGGTCTTTTACAAGCAAGCAGTGAAAGTTGGAGTCACACTCTTGCTTAAGAGGATATTCTATGCATTTTCAGACACGTGACTGACTAACTGGGCAAGAGGTTTGAAAAATATAAGTTGGAATAACACAGTGTTTAGCAAGAGAGTTATTTGTTTTTCATGTTGTTTGGGGGTGGAGGGGATATTGGGAGAGGAAAGGGGATTGGTCTGAAATATGGAGCACCATAAAGAGACAGAGAGACGAATCAAGGTCCCTGAATGGCATTTAATTCCATGCTGCTGTTTCTCCTGGTCTGGTTTCAGAAATCCTCTGACAGTTGGACTATTTGCTTTTAAGTCATTCTACTGTACTCATTTTACTGACAATCAACAGGCATTGCCTAATTTCACACTCAAATTAATAAAAAAGACCGATGTAAACTACAATGTCAAATATTTAATTTTTAAAGTGTTTAATTTGAAGGGTTTTTTTTTTAACGTGTCCAAAATAACACATAAGTAGTAAGAGCAGCAAATATACAAGGTTGGAAGACATTTAAGTATGTTCGGGTTTTAGCCAAAACAGCTTGCAATAACTAGATTTAAAAAAATCCTAATTGGAGGCTTTCACGTTAGGTTCTAAAACACATTTTTTTGGTCCCCTTGTGCCTTGTTTCCAAGATGGTAGCACCTGGAAAAACATGCAGCTTGATTTTCGTAATAGATATGAGCTCAGATAGTAAGGACTGCATTACACCAGTTCCTTTGAAACGGGTGGCAGTTTTTGCTGGAATCCAAGTGGCTGAAATGCATGCTTGGAAATAGGAGTATATTCATCTGTTTGTGAAAATCACCAGGCATAGACTGTTTCCACCCAACACACCGTAGAAACTCGCCAGCCTCCTGTTACCAGCAAGAACTGAGGCCAGATTCGGTGAGAGCAAAGCCAGATGATTGCTGTTTTCCTTCTGTCTTTATTTTGAATGCTGTACCTTGCATTACTAACTATACATTCTTTCCTAAGTGAGAACCTTCTCCCAGACCGACAACAGTGTCCTCCATGAAGCAGTGGCAATTTCCACCAAATCCCTGACCAAAAAGTGTCCAGTGTGTTTTCCCTTTTCATCACAATTTGATTAATTACCCCAGGAAACTTCATTTCATTCTGCTTGCTAAGATGAGAGTAATTAGAGCAGCCTTTGACCCTTTCTTCTCTACCCCTCTTAGTTTACAGTGGGCTGTGAAATGTGATGTTAATTCTTAAAAATATACTTTTATGCCATGAATAAGTATCTCCTATTTGATTTGCAGCTCTCGCACAGGAACTTGGTATTGTTTATTTAAGAATTTGACATATAGCGTTTTTGTCAGATGAAATTGAGAAGAAATATCCTCCAGGTGACACAACAGCCCTATCGATAGAGGGTTCAGAACTTGTCCCTTCTCTTAATATCTGTGTTCATAACTGAAACCTTTTGTTCCATGTAGAAGGTACAGTTTTCATTCCTAGCTTGAATTAAAAGTGCAACAGTGGTAGACATGTGGTCAGGTTCACTATAACGAAATACATGAGCACCCAAAGGATGTCATTTGAATGTCAAGTACTAAATTTTTCAGGTGTTTGAAAACATAACCTTTGATACATGTGGGGGTACATTGTGGGCTAAATGGATTCATCTTGAATTAATCCAAAAGTATGAGTTTTCAGACTTTTATTAATATATTTTTTATTCCAGATTATAGGGGCAGTTTGTGTGTACTGTAGAAAGTATGGAAAATAAAGAAATGTACAATGATGAAAATTAAAATTATTTTAATCCTATCTAACAGATAACCACCTGTAAAATTCCAGTGCATTTTTTGCAGTCTACTTTTATACAATCATATAAACATATATTTTACCAAAAAAAACCAAACCTGGTTTTAATTTTTTTCACTTGACTTACCACGAACATTTTCTCATGTCATTAAGCATGTGTCAGACACAAAATTTTCCATGGTTGCAAATGTTTCCTAAGGCACCCAGCATTGCCCGCATTCTTGCTGAAATGCGGTGACCAGCAGCATCATGTAGTTGACAGGACCCTTCAGTTGCAAGAGACGCAAACACAAGTACCCTCTCCATTCACTGTCTTCTATAGCTAAGCGCTCCCTTTAGACACCCTGTCTTCAGCGTTTCAGCTATTACTTTCAGGTCTCTCTCTCTCTCTCTTTTCTTCTACCACCTCTTTTTCTCTTCCTCCCCTTCTTTCTCTTTTCCTCCTTCTCTCTCTCCCTATTTTCCTTACTCTCTGTTTTTCACCCTCTTTCTCCCTCTCTTCCCTCTCAGCTTCTCTTTCCACTTCTTAGCCCCCTTTTCCTCTTTTTTCTCTCTCCTTTATCCCTCATTTCCTCTCTCAATTTATCCTCTCTCTCTCTTCCTACATGACCTCTATTACTTCTTCTTTCTCTCATCCTTTCACCTTTTCAACTCCACCTACTTCTTCTTGGCTTCTACCCAAGCAGACAAGGAATCTCCTTCTACATAGAAGCAAGATACCACTAATCTCTCCAAGCTTATACCAAGCTTAATGGTCCCACAAGGCTCTGATTGTCCTTAAAGGTGTCATATGCTCATCTCTAAATGAAACTGCAGTTAGGAGGATGCAGTGCTCTGATAGCCCAACTCTAGACCACATCGGAGTTACATGCAAAGAAGTCAGCTCCATGATATTGGGCCTTAGGCAGGGTATTAGAAGAGTGTGTATCCTATCTCCACTGCTTTTCTTCCTTTGCATAAAATTTGTTCTAACCAAGTATCAGCACCAGTTCAGCAGTGTGGTGCAAGTCTGGCATTTCATATGCTATATTCAGATAATGTACTGAGTGTACAGTACATTACAGTGTTTTTGAACCGTGCATTAAAACCAGCAAAATTGTTTTCCCTGAACTCAGAATAAAAGTTAATTGCAGAGCCACTTCATGAGAAAAACCATTTCTCTTTGCATTTTCAAACCTTGGGACTGTCATTAACATTAGTAGAAATCAAGTGAATATAGCATGGTTCCAGGATGTTGAATAGAAGGTAATAATGCAAAAACTTTGACGGAGTACCTACAATTGCAGGTGCACTTCATTTAGTGCTGCCACCATCACTGCTGATTCACCACAATGCCATGTTTCTCAGAAGGAGGGGTTAATACACACTTTTCCACACCTTTTTATGGAATGAGAGAGGGTACAAATCTTAGGTTTTCAGCTTTGCATGATACAGGGATTTCCTCAGGCTCCACGGTGCTTAGCAATCTTTTTCTTAGTCCTCTGGGGGTAGATTTTTGCACTGCATTTCTAAAAAAATAGTAGTACTTATTCTATTTTTCAATTACAGCTTAGATTCAATGTTATTTTGTACTAGTTTTGACCAAAAGTGGCTGACAAATCACATGCATGGAATGGTTTCAGAGATGATATCTTATTGCAACTTAAAATGCAAATTCTACAGTAGGTTGAGTTACCTTTGTGGAAATGGTCATGGACATAAGGACTCGAGTTCAGCAGGGCTTGAGGAAAGTTCCTTGATTTTGCAAAGGACATCTGTGTAATGCAGTCTTCAAATATTGGCGGGTAATTGTAAGAATGCCAGTTGGAGGACAGCTGTGTTGGTGGTATGTCAGGGCTTCAGGGGCTTCAAAGAAAACAGAACAGGAATTACCAGTATATGATAGCAGGAACACTCCTTCACAGAGACTGACCCTGCTACACTAACTCTGGATCGCTCCAATCCATTAAGTACGTCCATTGCCTGGAGTGAATGCTCTGGATTAAACACGATATACATGGCTGAGAAGCCAATTATTCACCAGTGAGGATGAAAGAATCCACGGGTAGTTGATTCCTCTCTGGATAAACTTCTTGAAGTATGTATTCTGGGCAACTGGAAGGTAGTCTTCTAGGTAAAATCAAGTAGAATACATTTATGGTCATCTGGAAAGGTGGAAGTAACCTCTATTTGTGTTAGCTTTTAATGAGGTCTAGAATGTGCCATAGCAACTACTACCCTCTGCTTGAATCATCTGCCCTCTTCTCGATTTTCTCTCTGGACTGTGTCATTCAAGGACTGGAGTGGAGTCTTACCAATCGTTGGATCCTATAATCTAGAGGAGAACCCTATATGTAGTAAGTGTTTAATAAGTATCTGTTGAGTGAGTGAATAAATGCACAAGATGGAAATCTGGGAGTCATGCTTGATTCCCCCTTCTTCCTTATCTTTATCTTTGGTCTATCACCTCATTCTCTTGAAGGAAAGATAGCTCTTTAATCTGCCCACTTATCTCCTTCCCAACTGTCACTGCCTAGTCTAAGCCACCAACATTCCTTCTCTGGACTATCACAGCTACCTCAGAAATTCTTCCGTGCTTTCCCTATTGCAGAGCACAATCTTCTTTTTCACAAATTCATAGTGAATTTTCAAAAGTATTAAAATACCTCTACTGGCTTTTCATCCCACCCAGAGTAAAAGTCAGAACCCAGCTGCCTACCTCTCCAGGTGTATTTCCAACACCTCTCTCCAGCTTCCTCCCTCTGCTGAGTCACCTTGGGCTTCTTTCTGTTTCTGTCACTTTTTAGGACCTACTCTGCCTCCAGTTGTGCAAAGGCTCTCTTCTCTGTGATGCCCCTCCCTATCCCCTCTTTCCTGGTCACCTCTTGCTCATTCTGCAGGTCTCAGCCTAAATGTCTCTCACCCAGCAAAGCCTTCCTCGCCATTCCAATTTACGGTAGGCCAGCCTATTAGTCTCTCTCCTGGCATCTGTCCTTTTCCTTCACAGTGCTTATCAAAATTTGTAAGTATGTAGTTTGTTAATTTAATTAATATATATCTCTGTTACCAAACTGTTGGCTTTTCCTTGAGAGCAAGGATCATATCCATTGAGCTCACTGCATCAGATCTTGCTCATTACCTCACATCCTTTCAACCTCAGCTCACAGCTCTCTCTCAGAGTTCTACAAGGTTTCAAACTGCTCTTTAATGACATTGCTTACCTCAAAACAGCAGCATGCACACGTCAGCTTCCTGCCTGGAAGCTTTCCTCACTCCCCTGAGTGGGGCACCTGCAAGTCTGCTTGACATTCATGCCTGTACAACCCAGAAGTGTGCAAACATTAATGCTGTATAGGGTGACTCCCAACCAATGCAGGCCAGAATCAATGGATAAATGCTTCTTCCTCTCATCCCTCTATACACTCCCCAAAATGTGCCAACAGGACTGGACATCACCACCTGCCTTGGTGGCCAACTCTATAATATAGCTTTATATTGGCTTTCCGCCTTCCCTGTTTTACTGCTCTTGGTTCCTCACTACTGCTTTCTAAAATCAAATAACCACCTGCATGCAAACTATAGTCTCCAGCTCAGTTTTTGGGGAAACCCAGACTAAGACAACCACTGTACACCAACTGCACAGGACAGTACGTGGCTAGATCAGTTATTCAATAACTCTTTTTAAGTCAACAAATAAACAAAGTATAAAGAAATAATAAACCATGACCAGTGTAGCTCAGTTGCTAGGGTATCGTCCTACAAAGTGAAACATCATGGATTTGATTCCCGGTCAGGGGAGATGCCTGGATTGCAGGTTCAATCCCTGCTCAGGGTGTGTATGAGAGGCAACCAGTGGATGTTTCTCTCTCGTATTGTTTCTCTCCCTCTTTCCTCTCTCTGTAAAAATAAATAACTAAAAACTTAAAAAGGAAATAAAAACTACTGAAAAACTAAGAGGTAAGAGAAGAATCAGGAAATAAAGATGACATTAATATAATTTAGTACAAGAAAATTCAGCATTGCTTAAACTTACCAATTTACCAATTCAGCAGAGACCCTCACCACAACATGATGGTCAACTCAGAAATGTTTCTTTTTAAGTAGGTGAATTCCCACCAAACCTTTATATTTAATCCTCTCTACTCAGCTTGAGATAGTTTGGGATAGTGGAATAAGAATGAAGTTCCAAACTAGACCTAACTGGGCCTGAGTGTCCACATTGCTACTACTTTCTACCATATGAACTTACCAAGATCTTCAAGGTCCAGTTTGTCTATTAATGGGAACACGAATATTGCCTTCTAGAATTATTATAAAGATTAAAAAATAGGTCCTCAAAAATACTGATTTCCTTTCCCCAAAATATCTACCCTATTTTCCTCCTCTCTCTAATGAAACATACACATTGCATTTGGAAATTTGGTTCTAAACTTCTGATGCATGGCTCTGAGCTGAAAACTTCGTTCAAGAATCTTATTATTTTATCTTCACAGTTTCTGCACTTGCAATATACCAGCCAGCTGTCCTATCATTTGAAAGAAAATCTTCCTTAAGTAAAGCACGTGGTCCCCTAGGGAAAGCACAGTGTGTCATGGGCCCTGATAAGAAGTGTGTGTGGACACAGGTGTCTTGTGAGTCTTCAGTTTGCCACCTATCTTTTTGCCTGCTTGTGCTCTACAAGGTCATATATCCTTGTGAAAAATGCTTGTTCTATTAATCATCTTGGAAGCCTGCTCCAGACAGTTTCAGAAGGGATGCTGTAAGTTTTGTCTGCACAGTACACCCTGGGAAAAGAGTTTCCCTTCTGGAAAGCAATCTTGCCTTTAGCCAAGTCTTGTCTTTTCTGTTTTGTTTTGTTTTTTTTTTTTTTAAAGCAATGGAATTATTGCATGTTCTGAAGGTGTTGGGAGGCACAGCCACCCCTTTGGCATAGGCATGTTTGTGTACTCAGGAGTTATGTGCCCAATTAGTGGGTTTCACATGACTGCTGGTGTTGGCAAATGATCTACACCCAGCTGGTGCTCAGTCTTTGGGGGAACAGTGGAAGGTTTAACTATTATTTGACATGGACTCACTCAGCAGAGACAGTGGTATAATGGAGAGCTATATACCTAGAGCTAATGATTAGACTGACCTGCAATCAAGGTAGTAATTTTTATGCTCACAATCACACCTCAGAAATAATCAAAGTAGGATTGATTCTCCACACTGTATTGCTTATGAGGGGACTGGGTATGTGATGCTCTCCTCTCACTTTTTCATCTGGACTTTAGAGCTTTTAGATCTTCAAACACAGTAAAGTAACTTCTGCCCATCATTTGAATGCACACTAGTCTCATCTGCCTATGTTGCCATTCAGTAGGGAATCACTTCATGTGTGCAATGGTGAAGCAAGCCAAGACGACAGTAATTCCAGGGCTTGTCTGTCTCACATAAATTTTCATCTTTTGCCTTTTCCACTTGAGTCTTCCTAATCCTCATATGATCTAACATTTTATTCTTCACAGCCAACTCTTGACAGTAATAAGAACAAAGTCTTAATACATGTGTCATTTGTTCATTAAGATTTCTTTGTTGTAAAACTAAGATCTTTTTTGCAAAATCATAATATCTGCAATATTTCATATGTTATTTGAACAAATATGTGTCCTGAAATGAAATCAGGATTTATTTCTATAGTAATTCTCACTTTGGATGAGAAAGAAGTGATGAACAGTGTCCCACTGACAGAGACCCCTCCAAAACACCATGGGAAGACTGCTATGTTCAGTAAAAATATTTAATGCCCTGGACTGTTTCCCAGTGGGATCAGACGAGAAAAAGAAGAAGAGCACAGGCTGCTTAGGAGAATGTCTGGGGATCTTCGTGAATGTCATCTGCAATAGATAGGTATTTCTTCCCCCTCAGATTCCTACTCCTCTGTATGTGCAGGGTTTATGACTGAGTCACATTTTTCAAGAATGAATGTGGGCGTCATGGTCAGTGATCTGTGGTCTATACTTTCATAATTAGTTTGTTCCAAAAGTACTCTAGGCACAGCTGAGCCCAGACAGTCCCTGGAGTGACTTAGCTCCAAGCCCATTTTAATATGCCTTCTTTCTGGTACCACTGCCTCCCTTAATTCCCACAGCCAGCTAAAAAACCTTTCAATGAAGAACCATCTTTGAACAAAAAGAATAAGGGAAGTAGTGACCAACTTGTAACTGAGATATTTTGATAATTGTCCTAACACTCTGTTTCCCAGACCCAGCCATATGTGGGAATTTGGTAAGTCAACAATGAACTCTCCTGCAACAGACACTGAGCATCTGCCAAGGGCCAGGCACTGTATTAGGCTCCAGGCAACAGAAATATAAAAGAGAACAAGTTTTCGCACTGTATCAGAGGAGATTTCAGGGATGAAAATGTCAACAGTTTTTCTTCATAGAATGGCACTTGAGCAACTCTCTCAAGCGAGTCCGGGAGAAAGGGTCACAGGGAAGCCAGTCTTTCAAAAGGAAGGGATTGGTTTGTTAGAAAAAAAGAGAATATAGCCATTCTGAGAAGAACAGCTCTGATGAGCAAACACATGGAGGTGTGAAAAATGCTGGCAAGTGCAGAGAACTGGATAGTGTGGTATGCCTGGAGTGAGCCAGAGCACAAGATGAATTTCTTTGTCAGGAAGCTGCAAAAACATGATATTTGTAAACTAGGTAAATTAGGGAAGATTTATTATAAAAAGGTAGGGATACTTCATAGAACACCAGAGCAAGAGGTACAAACAAATAAGCTTAGGAACAAAAACAGTATCAGGAAATAAAGCTAGGGCCACCCTGTCTACCTCTTTTTTTCTCTTTATGGGCCACGTCTCACTTACTTCTACAGCCCAGGTCATTGATACACAGTTCTGAATTGATTGTTCTTCCATCTGTTCAACAGGAATGGATGTGTTCATCCTCAGTGTTCAGTGTTTTCCAAGACAGTCAGATGCAGACCAGGGTTGGCTTTATGGATAGAGACAAGTGCAATCAAACGGCCCCACATTCGGTGTAATGCACAGCTGTGGCCATTTGCAATTTTGAATATTTTTACTGAACTTCTCTTTCATCAGTCAAATCTGATGGGACAATGGAACATTCACATGAGTAAAGGTGATACCCACAGTTCTTTGCCTTCCCATTCACATTTAGTGTTGGAGATACTCCATGAGCACAGAATTTCTGTGGCCCGCAATGTGTGGCCTTTCAGGGAGACTCAGAGCTAGTATAAGGAAAACACGTTATTGCTGCTACTCAGTAAGGTGGGGAGATAGGAGGTGCTTTTTGTTTTGCTTTGTTTTTGAACAAGAGCCAGGACCAAGAAACCCTTTCTCATCCTTTCGTATTCATATGACTTCCTTGTATTAGTCAACCACTTAATGCTGAAATGATGCCGTAAAGGAAAGAGGAAGATAGAACAATGCATACAGTTGACACTTGAACAACACAGATTTCAACTGTATGGGTCCACTTATACACAGATTTTTATAATAAATGTGCAGATGACCCTCTGTATCCCTGGGCTGCACATCTGCAGATTCATCCAACCTTGGATAAAGTGCATTATTTTTTATCTGAGGTTGGGAATCCACTGATGCAGAGGGCCCACTATGTAACATTATACCATTTTATGTAAGGGACTTGAGCATCCATGGTGGGGACAGGGGTGTCCTGGAGCCAATCCTCCAAGGACATGAGGGACTGTAATCAAGTGGATTTTTGATTGTGTGGAGTGGGGTTGTTGGTACCCCCACATGTTCAAGGATCAGCCATAGTTCCTTTTCCTTTCACTCCTTCCTTACTCGTTAGTAAGCTGAAAGCAGAGAGTGTCAGTAGAATGCATCAAGAAGTGAAATAAAAACCGTTGAGTCAGTTTTGTACAGCATTTCCACTCTTCTGATAAGAATGAAATTATACACAGGTACATGTACAAGCGAAGAAATGTGAATTGTCTAATTTGGGTGACTTTGCATATCAGTGAAATGCTCTTATACATGCATTTAAAACTGGCATTATGTGATATGACGATAAAAGGTAAAATCCATGCTAGTAACGTACAATTTCAGCTTTTCTTTACTGAGAATTTCATTAAATAGCAAATAAAAGACAAAATGGTGGGTTGAGAGAGAGAGCCTACTCAAGACAGTAAAATGTTTTAAAACTTATCACCTTCAGCAATACTCCTCTCCAGATTTTTGAACAAAACATTGTACTTATTCATTTTGCACTGAGCTCTAAAAATTGTGTAACCAGCTCTGTTCTGGAGATGGGTGGGTGTGTGGGTGAGCAAAATGGAAAGGGTGCCTGCTTATTGTAATGGAGCTCCCTTTGCACTGGGGAGAACAGTAAAAAATAGTAAATAAATAAACAAACAAGAAAACATCACAATTTCTTAAGTGTTTTGAGGAAACAAGCAGGGTGACATCATTATTAAGGGGAGGTCATCCATAGCTTGGGTGGAAGAGAAAACCTTTCCAAGGAAGTGTGCCTTTGGCTGAGACCTGAAGCAGGAGCAAGTAAAGGACTTTGTTGAAGTGAAATCTTCTTCCTACTTAGACTATTCCACATTCTCAAGTCAGCCATAACAAGTCCAGTTCCCTCTCACAGTTCTGCAGGTGATGGTTGAGTCTTTCCCAGGCTTCTCCACTTCTCTCCACTGTGCCTCTGTCCCTGGGTGACCCTCCTCCATTCCAGAGACTTTTCTCATCAAAGCTACCAGTAGAACAGAGAAGCTTGAGCGGAATAACACGAGGTGCACCTATTTCTGCCCAAGAGCCTTGAGGAGCTCAAAAACAGTCCCTAGAGGAAAATTTCCCCTTTTCCAGTAACTCCTGGGAAAAGCTGCCTGACCAAACCTCCCGCCTTTCTTAGTCATGCAAAGAAAGTCACATCAGAAGGAAGGGTGATTTGAACAAGGCCAGATGTTTCGTTTAAAACCACTTCCAGTCATAGTATTTGAGCATTTTTTGCAGTCATTTCTTTTTATGCCATGCAAGTGCTCAAAAGTGGTCTAGGGAAACAGCACATCTTAAAAGATGACAATTGCAAATGGCAGCAAATAGCAAACACGATAATAGCTTGTCGTGTTTAACACAAAGTTACAGTGAAGGCAAGCTATTTAGCAATAAGCAGATGTGGACTAAAAGGTAGATTGCAGAGAGCTAAACATAGGCAGGTCACAAAGCATTTTGTCATCGATTATAAAAATACTACCTGCAGTAGAACATATGCAGTTAACATAATATTTCAGGAAGGATTTTGAAATATGCAAGGTTTATTCTATGAGTTTTTTTAAAGGCAATTGATGTCTCAGTCAGAAGAGTTAAAAGTCTCGTCACATGAAGCACAATATGATTATGTAGAGGATTTTAAACTAGGTTTTATTTTTTTCCAGAAAGAAGGCTGCACTTGGCAGCAACCTCAATTCCAGCGCACAGAAGTCAGTAAACTGACGGAATAGCAGGGATCCTTCTAGAGAAGCTAATTGCTACATCAATTTCTGTCAAGGCCATTTGAAAATAAACCCCTCTGTCCTATTTGTGCTGTCATTGGAAACAGATTTAGGTTGACAATTAAAAACCAAACAAGTAAGAGCTAAGTTTAGGCATTTAGGCAAGGTATGTTTTCATTAAATAGTTGTTGAATAAATGAAAGGATGAAGTCCAGAAGTTTAGGTTGTAGGACAATCTTCTGGACTGGGTGATGGGAACCCTGAATGTTTTACAATGTTGCAGTCATAGATTCTTATACAAGCATGTACATATATGTGTAAATATCTAACATACATGAGCCAGTAAGTCCTAACTACATGCCCATCGTGAATTTGAGAAGTGTGGTCTGCACACGGGAAGGATGAATCCACTTACCAATGGAGCACCTGCAGGGAGATGGGGAAAGAAGCAGCCTGACACTTCCTTGCAGTCAGTAGCCCCAGCTGGGGTGCTAGACTATCATCGCCTCATCCTGCAAAGGTTCCGACTGTGACCTCTGTGGGCAAGTCCACTGTGGGATGTGATGCAGCAACTGATTCTAACTGCAACTATTCTCCAAGTTGGTCCCCACGGACATGGTCAATTTCTGAGATATTTGGAAGCAGTTAAAGCAGCAGGGGCAGATGATGTTTATTTTCCTGCTTGCAGAGGGGGAAACTTGATGATGGGATTTACTGAGCTGCTTCCTCAGATCAAGGACTTTTGGGAATTGAAGGACTAAGGAACCCAAATTGTCGGAGTGCTTGTTGATCATACGGTGGTGCTTTCTTACAGCTGTGACAAAACATGAAAATACATTGAACTTGAAATTTCAAGGAAAAAAAAAACGAGGAGCATCACTCTACCCCAGAAGTGCAGTTATTTATGGTAAAACTGGACAGATAACTTTTGAAGAAGGCAATCATCTTATAATAAAACAAATAAAAAATAAATCAATACAAAATTTGAAGGATTATAGAACTCTTGATAAAAACAGACTTGCCATTAGAAGTAGTTTGCCAGCTTTGGTGGATTAGAACCACAATTTTAACAAATGAACAAAGATTTATTCTGAAAGGGTAGCACAATTTAGGAGCTTCTTGTAGACCTAAAAGCAAAGCAAGATCCCACTGACTATTTTGTTAATAAGTATGTGAATCTAAGAACTGACATTTCTACTGTGTATCAAACCCTGGCAAATGTTGGATTCTCCTGGGTCTGTTAAAATGTGCTGTGTTCCCTCACGCTTCTGAAGACCCAAGCAGAGAGTCACCATCAGTGCCACAGACCTGGAGTTTAAATTAGGATGTGTGTCCTTACCGTGTATTAGAGATGATTCATTATGTTAAAGGTCAGCATTCTCATAAACATGTTCAAAATGTACCAAAAATATAATTGGGAAAATACTGGGTGTGCAGGCAGGAAAAAAATGGATTAAACTGTTGGTTTTTAGAGGGACTTTAAAAATTATTATTACTTTTTTAAAATCTCCCATAATTTTTAATAGCTAATGACTTCTACTGCTGTTCTTACCTACACCCATTGAGATTTTTAATCCTGTGTCCGATTACCAAAAAAAAAAAATTGGATTTTCTTGCTCTAAGCCACAACATTTGCTGAAAGTGAACATTGCCTTAGAATTCACTCCTTCCTCTGAGGCTACTTTGTGCTCCCTCTTGAGCAGGCAGTTAGTTGGATCTGTTTATCTTTAGCCTTTTTCTCACTGGCAGAACAGCTCGCACGCTGGCAAAGAGATGTCTGTCACCTTGCATTTCATGAAGGACTTCACTCTAGTCTCAAGAGTCCCATGACCTTTGTGACTCAGTCATTTATGGTCTATTCTCTTCCACACTCTCAGGATCCAGGATACTGGAGAGTGACTGAGATGGCCCGTCATTGGCTGGTTCTGAGAAAACTTCCAAGAATAACTGCCACAAAACTTCTTAACAAAACTATGAGTTATAAGATCTAGGATGTTGTGCATCAACCAAGATCTAGAATGGGGACTACAAACTGGTGACCAAATCACCCCACAGGCATGTTTTGCTTGGCCAGGCTAGTGTTAGCCTGCTGAGTGTTTAAGAAATATTTAATTAGTTCCCAACATTTGAAAATCAGAAGATTTCACGTAAAAGCCCAGATTTCTGGCATCACTTGATTTGGTAGCGCGGAGTCTGCATTCCCACCTGGTAATAATTGGCTGTAGTTCTATAGCAGTACCCCAACTCGATGGGGCAAGCCCGTGGCTGTTCCTCATATTCCGCACCACTCTACACCAGACTTGCTTCACTCATCTTCATAACATGCCTGGCTCACATAAGCTTTTGAGGTTAGCATCTTTACTTTAGAACTATAATGTGCCTAGCATTATGCTAACCATAGGGAAAAACAGGGGAAATTTAGTGTTTATAAGCCTTCCTGGGTTATCATATCATCTGGTGAGAAAAAAACAAGAATAATGACAATAATGATAGAGCTAATTTATGGATCACTTAAGGTCGCGTGCTGACCTACACGTGGCTTGTTCACAGAAGCAATGGCCTAGAAGAACCAACCCTGTAGGAGACCAGTTGAAGAATCCAACAATTTGTCCAGTTAATGCCATGAAAGTGTTTCCAACATTGAGTTTAGAGATTCTTCCATACATTTATCCACTTATTCCTTTTTTCAATAAATATCTATAAACTGGTGGAGAGGCCATACAGGTTCACCACTCAAATCTCTCTCCAAGTGTGTCTTCATGGGTAGCCTCATGGATGGACTATAGGCCCAGATGTTGCTTCTTTGGAATCACTGTGGACGCAGCTTCCCACTTTAAGCAACTGTCTGAGCACAGGGAAGGTCCCAAAGCCAGACCATTCTGCCCAACTTGGGACTTCTCTAATGGGCAACCTTTGTGTAAGCCCGTCTTTTACCTCTGCCAAGACTTTCTCAGAACTGCTCTGTAGTCTGAGGTTCTTCTTATCCAATCTTCTTTTCCCCCTCTCCTTTTTCAGGTATCAGACCCTCTCATGGTCTGAGAACTCTCTCAGCTTACTTGTGCTTCCTACCCTTCATACATCACAGGTGTTTTCCACAATAAGTTTCTTGCATATCTAATCCTGTCTTGGTTTGTGCTTCTTAGAAGACTCACACTGACACAACTGCCTATTGTGTGAGGCATTGCTCTAGATGCTTGGGAGATAAGAGTGGATAAAACAGACAAACTCCCTTTCATTCATGGAGTTTGTATTAAAGTGGGGGTAGATATACCATAAGCAAGAGGATCTATAAGTAAAACAAAATAGAAAAAAGGAATGACTTGTAGATTGAGTGTGTGGTCAAGGAGGTCATTCCAAGGAGATGGTG
Source organism: Micronycteris hirsuta (assembly GCA_004026765.1). Classification (NCBI taxonomy): domain Eukaryota; kingdom Metazoa; phylum Chordata; class Mammalia; order Chiroptera; family Phyllostomidae; genus Micronycteris; species Micronycteris hirsuta. Next base: position 56,367 of record PVJI01003556.1, read on the forward strand.
CTTAAGTGATAAGGATCTGGTCCAGTGTCGTTCTCATGGAGGAATATTCCAGTCATTCGAAGAGCACATACAAAGGGTTGCAGAAATGTCTTTGGCATATTTGAGAGAAGAAACAGGCCAGTGTGCCTGAAGAATCATCAAAGAGGGAACGAATGGAATGAACAAGGCTGTTAAAGAACTTGCAAGAAGCCTGACTGCTTTGGGTTTGTAAGCCACAGTGAAGCGTTAAGAGCAGGTCATCCTCTGATGACCATCCTCTGTCTCCAAGGACAGATGGACTCCTTTTAGGTCCAGATAGAACTCTGAAAGCTTGTGTTTGCTGCTAAATGTTGCTCTAAAAAGATAAGGTTTTCATTCTTCTACAAATACAAAACTTTTGGATGCAATTACATTGAGCAGGCTTCGTGGACCATCCTGAGAAACTAAGTGCCACGCAAATATTACCTCTCTACAAAAGGCAGGGCTCCAAGCTGTAGATTTACATAGCATGCATGTGTGTGTAAAAGCAGCCACTCTGTAAGCTGAGCATCCCTCCTCCATGCTTTCAGAGTTCAGAGAAAGAAGAGAGGATTGTGAACTGGACGAAGTCCAAGAGAACTTCTTGGAGGAATGGGAAGTTAGCTTATCAAAAATTATGTTGCCTGTTAGGAAAAGGGTAAAAAGAGAGGTAGTTTATTTGGCTAAAACTGGCTGACTCGATTTTCATTCTGAAAAGAAAAAAAAAAAAAAGAATCAACAACACCCATTGAAAATATGCCACTACTTCACCTGATTCATTGGTCATTTGTAAGTCTGTGGGAGCTTCATGACAGATGCTAAAATACAATGAAATTTAGAGAGGAACTCTTGTCCTAGGCCTAGAGAGAAGATGTGCAACTTACTTGGAGAATATTCTCTGGATAACAGCATCAAGAGTTGTCATCTCTGGCATATAGCTGTTGCTCTTGGTGGGCAGAGTCCTGGGAATATAGTTCTCGACCAGTGGACCAAGCAGGCTATTGTTAGTTTCAGCTCCTGCGGCTGCCCTAAGTATGGTTTGTGTTTTAAGAGACTGCCTTTTCACCTTGCCTTCCACCTCATCAGGGTAGGACACTAAGAAGCAGATTTATGGTAGCTCACTTGGCCTTTCCTTTGGAGAGTTGCTAGGCAGCTACACACCTGGGGATTGGAAAGGGTGCTGGAAAAGCTCACTTAACTATAGGGAAACTATAGTTAAGGCCTGGATGGTTTCCCATTATCTGAGGAGCTCAAAATCTCTAAATAGGCTCCCAAATGTCCATCATTCAGGCCTTGCTAAGGTTGAGTCAACATGATGGCAAACAACTTTCTAAACACTGAAGAATCCAACTGATGGTCTTATGAGAAAATATCAGCTATTGGAAATATAAGTTGGATTTTAAAATTTTCATCAGAATGTTTTAAATGAACTTTTTATTGATATCTAATAAGCATGGAGAAAATTATACATATTATATGACCAGATCAATAAATTTTCAAAAAATATATAACTATATATCCATACCAGACCAAGACCAAGGTCTTAAAAGCACCCCAGAAATCCCCTTCCTGCAGAAGGGAACCACTATCCTGGATTCTAACACATAAATTAACTTTGCTTATTTTGTATTTTGTATAAATTGAATCCTAGTATATGCATTCCTGACTTTAAGAAAGAAGTCTTTAGCATTTTACTATTGAATATCATGCAATTTATATATTAAATTAATGAAGTTTCCTTCTATTTCTAGTTTGTTGTAAATTTTCACTGTGAATAGATGTTGACTTGTGTCAAATCCTTTCTTTTATTCCATTCAGGTGAAGGTCTTTAATCTGTTAATGTATTGAATTATGTCAGTTGACTTTTCTAATATTAAATCAACCTCTTGAAACTGGAAGAAAATCTATGGACTGTATTGAATTAATCTTTTTATATATCACTGGTTTCAATTTTCCAACTTAAAGTTTTTGCATTTTCTATGAGGGTTGATCTGTAATTCGAATAACAAATTTTATTTTTAAATAGATTTTATCTTCAACTATTTGGAGTTCCTTTAATTCTTGTCTGTTGTAATAAAGTAATATTTATTTGAGGAATTTGCGCATTGTATCCAAATTACCAAATGTGTTGGTGTAAAGTTTATTGTCATAGCCTCTTGCTATTGTTTGATATCCACAGGATTTGCAGTCATGTTCTTGTTTTTAATCTTCATATTGTTTATTTTTATTTCCTGATAAGTTTTACTGGGATTTATCAATTTTATAAATCTCTTCAATGAACTAACTTTTGTTTTTACTCATTTTCTATTGTATGTTTCTGGAGTGTTTAAAAATTTCATTGATTTGTCCTTTTAATTATTTATTTCTATTTACCTTTTTTGAGTTTGATTCTATGGGCTCTTTACTCCTCTGTACTAATTTCTTTTTTTTTTAAATTACTTTATTGTTCAATTACAGTTGTCTGCATCCTCTCCCCTCCCCTGTCCCTACCCCCTCTAAACCCACCTCCCTCCCTTGCTTCCACCCTCCCCCTTGGTTCTGTCCATGTGTCTTCTATAGTAGTTCCTGAAAACCCTTCTCCCTATAGCCCCTCCCCCCTCCCCTCTGGCTATTGTTGATTGTTCTTAATTTCAATGTCTCTGGTTATGTTTTTCTTGCTTTTTTTCTTTTGTTGATTATGTTCCAGTTAAAGGTGAGATCATATGGTATTTGTCCCTCACCGCCTGGCTTATTTCACTTAGCATAATGCTGTCCAGTTCCATCCAAGCTGTCGCAAAGGGTATAAGCTCCTTCTTTCTCTCTGCTGCGTAGAATTCCATTGGGTAGATGTACCATAGTTTCTTGATCCACTCATTTACTGATGGACACTTAGGTTGCTTCCATGTACTCATTTCTTGAGATGAAAATTTAAATTATTGATTTGCTGACTTTCTTTTTCTCCATTTAGAGGTATCAATTATCCTCCAAGCAGTGCTCTAGCTGCATGCCACAAGTTTTGACATGTCATATCCTTTTTATCATTTAGTTCAAAATATTTTGATTTTCAATTTGATCTCTTCTTCAATAGATGGAATACTCATAAATCTTTTTTAAATTTCCATCTAGTTAAAATTCTTCTAATAAACTTTTTGTTACTGATTTTTTTCTTGATTCTACTGCTGCCAGAAACATATTCTTTATAATTTCAGTCTTTTGAAATTTACTGAGACTTGCTTAATGGCCTAGCTTTGGTTAATTTTTGGTAAATATTTATGTGCACCTGAAAATAATGTTATTTGGTGGTGCGATATTCTATATTTGTCAAATAATCCAAGTTTGTTCACTGTGCTTAGATTTTCTTACATCATTCTGAGTTTTGTGGTTGCTTGGTTCTATCAGCTATTGATTTAAGTATGTTAAAGTCTCCCATTAGGATTATAGTTTATCTACTTTTCATGTAGTTTTGTTAATTAAAAATATGTTTAAATGTATACAGTGCAATCAGATTTAGGGATATAATAGGCTTTGAAATGAATTGAACCCTTTCTTATCAAAAAATGCCCCCTGAAAATATCCACTTGAATATTTTTATACATTCCAATTATCCACAGATGTGCATATGTATACATATCTATATATGGAGAGAGATATAGAGATAGTAAGGATATGCACATGTATATATAGAGAGAAGGCAGAGATAGAAATAGAGACAGAGAGCAAAGAGAGAGAGAGAGAGGAGGAGGTAGAGACAGAGACAGAGATGGATCCTATTGGGCCTGTTTCTCAGGGTCTCTGACTGATATGCCAGCATTTTATGCAGCCCTAGAGCTCAACAAATATTCTGTGAGAAAAAGCAGTCATCATGTGTTTGAAGCTCCTGATGTTCATTTTTTTATTCCAATCTCTTAAGACTACTAAAATCTTTGCTGGTTTTTCTTTTCCCCAGCAAGGTTCACTCCCACATATTTTTATGAGTCCTTGGCCTTTCATAGGCAACTCCCCAGGCTTGCAATGTTCTCTTTTCCTAAAGAACACCTGAACTTCCAAAGTAAGACTTTAGATTTTTTGGTGAGACTTTGTTCACCCAGACATCCATTTCATAAATATTTTTTGAAATTCTGCAACGTCACAAAACTGACCTTCTTGCTGTCAAGGAGTTTCAGTTAGAACAATTAAATCCAAAAACAAGGACTCATGATTGGGGATACAGTTTTTACCTGCATACATTGAAATGAGATAAAGACAACATAATGTATACACTGGTATAAAAGAACTGATTTTTCTTTGGGAAAACTGTATTCTGGAATCAAGTCCTTAATATTTTCAATGCTAAATGTCTTTTCTTGCTTCCCCTCTGGAAAGCATGTAACAGGTTAACAGTAGCTTCAACAATCAGAAAAGCCAGATACACTTTAAATAACACATTTTTAAAGGTCTCAGAAGGCTGTGGAAATAACAAGGACTAAATAAACTAAAGTTTGAAAGAACTGGGAACATCTCCTAGGTGGCCTGCGAGCATTTGTTGATTGTGGGTATGAACTCGTGATTGATCTTCCCCTCAGGGGTGAGTCATGAAAATATATGGAGCATTCAGATGGTGAATATATTTCAGTACCAGCTGAGGGTGGAAGATCAATGAGAGATGAGGCTGGAAAGGGGGTAGAGGTGACAGGGGAGGTACAGTACCAAAGCACTCATCTGCTTGAATTATTCCCTATGGCAAAGGGAGCCATTGAGGTATTTTCAATAGGTGACACAATTCCATTCACACCTATTGTGTTTGACGTATCACTTACCATCTTTCCAGATGAGAACTGCTCTTAAATAAAGGCACTAGTAAAATGTATTAATGTGCTCTTTTTCTCCCCCAACTTACTGGGGTGAGCAGCATCTCTTTTCAAATCCGCATACAATTATTTCTGGTTTATAACAAGAGTTTTTACACTATGGAGATTGGTATTTACTAGAATCTATGGACTTTTTTTCCTACTGGACAGCAAATTGTTAAATATTTACCTGTAGGCACCAGAGACAGGACCACAGAGGATCGGGGTCTTCAGTCTGTTAGGGTCCATGAAAATATGCAAAGAGGCCTGTGTACTCTGGAATGTCATGGGGCCTCCAGGCGTGGACCAACAAGTCTCCTAAGTGACCACCGATGCCTAGGGGAGTTGCTTGGAACAGAGTTCCTCGACTCTAAACTGCTGTAGCCATATGTCTACCCTGCAGTCAGGCCAGGAGGTGTACTACAACCTCTAATAGTGGATGGACCTAAGTCTTGATGCCAGATGAAGATGTTTTGTCGACTGAAATGATAGTAGAGTTCACTAGACAAAGATGTGGATTGGTGGCAGTCATTAGGAAATAAATAAATAAATCAACCTCGTTTGTATTCCAAAGTAATTGAGATGTCCTGTAAATGAAAGAGAAATAAACTTTGTAATTCAGAACTCTAATCACCCAGAACTCAGTTTCATTAACTTAATCAGAGTCTGAAAGTACTACATCAATAATCTGACAAGGATTTTGAGAGATGAGTATTTACCAAGAGTAAGTTAGATGAGACAGTGGGCTGGCCTGATTTCCCCAGAAGGTCTCCCTCCCGGGCCCAGACCTATTTGAACTATAACTGTATGACCATGCATTGCTCCAAGTGCTTATTCATTTTTTTTCTGGATTTTTAGTGAGTAATTAAAAAAAGAAATCCAAATCCACTTAATTTGCAATGCCTGGAACTGAGAATCCAGTTTGTGAATTCTTGTTCTATCATTTGTCTCAATGTGTGTACATGTCTGTGGGCCAATATCAGTTTCAAAGAGGAAACTTGCTGAGACAAGAGAAAGGAAAATTAAACTTTGCTTTGTATTATAGCAATTTTCTAGCTCTGATAAATATATTGTGAGAGAAGGAGTTCAAATGTGGCGGTTAATTGAGTTTTAAGAAAGTGTCTACTGATTTTCTTCCCCTGGGCTAATTGTATCCTGCCTTATCATGTCACTCATAGTAGCAGAAAATTAGTGGGAGACATAATTACAAATAATTAACACGGATTTTGTAGCCTCCGTGGACTGATTAGTTGTCATTTTATCAACTCTTAACAAGGACTCTCTTGAGGTAGGTGTTATAATTCCCATATGAAATTGGAGGAAACTGAGGCTCAGAAAGGTAACTGACTTGAAGGTTGGGGAGTAAATGGCAGAGTCTGTGTCATTCTCCCAGGTGACTGGTTTCAAGTCCAATGGCTTTCCCACTACCCCAGCACCGTCTTGATATTCTGCCTCGGTTTCATATTAATTGTACTATTGGTCATGGTAAGAATATTAATGAATACAATTACCAATGATTTAGTAAGGGAACAATTTTAAAAGCTTAAGTTTATTAGAAATGGCCAATTTAGTTTTATAAGGGGTAGGTCATACTGAAATAAGTGACTGGATTTTTCTAGGATATAGTTTCCATAGTGACCATGGAAATACTGACATTATATTCTTGGAATTCCAAAAAGGTTTTAGTAACATCTCAGAGATCATTAGCTCAGATCTTGGACTGAGGATAAAGTACCTTATTAGATAGAAACCAGGCTGAAAACAGCAACTAGAAGAATAGATTTTTCTAGCTGGGAAGAAGGCAGCAGTAGAGCATGTCAGGGTCAGATTGGGCATTCTATTTGTGATTTAGAGGAATATTTAGAATTATAAATGTGATGTTCCTGGTGTATTGACAATATATCAGTCACAAAAAAGTTATCTACCCCAATTTAAAAGAATGTGTTTATTTTTAATGCATCCCAAGTAATTATTACAATTCATCTAAATCTTTTTAAAAGATATAATGAGTCACGTGGCTGAACAATTATCTGAATGTAGAGACCAGCTCAGCAAGAAAGTATACAGAGCCCTCAAATCATTGTGTTTTGTTTTTAGTAGTAATAAAGGTATAAATAATAAATATCTAAGAATTAAAAACAAGATGGTATTAAAGAGAAATGGATGCATCTTGAAGTTAAAAGAAACAAATTGTCACCTAATTTTCAATCCATGGTTAACAACTTTCCACCGACCTTCAAAATTTTCATTAACTAATTTACTCCGAGTTGTTATCTATCATCTCCATACACCTCTCTCTCCCTCTCCCTCTCTCTCTCTCTCTCTCTCGCCTCCTTTATCCCTATTCTACCTCATGCAAGCTTTCATTCTTACTTCGATGTTTTTCATATATCCATAAAATGTCTCTTTGTTCTGCCATTTTCAATTTGTTCCTATTTGATGCCCAAGCTCAAAGCCTAATCCCATAAACAAAGAAATGATTAAATGAATAAGTTAATTTATCTCTTTTTGTCTCTAGGCGTCAATCATACCTTCATGAATGATCTTTTCATGTCTTGAAGCTTCAACATTTCTCTGCCCCATTTGCATTTTTAAAATTTCTATTCATTTGTTTGCTATTTTATGATTATTAAACTACTTTAGATATCCCAGCAAATAGTAGATATCCCTGTAAAGTTAAAAGGTCCTAGAGAACAAGGGCAATGCATCTCATTTCCTTTACACCTTCTACAGCATCTTGAGGGGACGTAGGAAAACTATGACCCATGTGCCAAATTTAGCCCTCCCCCTGCTTTTATTTGATTTTTTTATTTTAATCTGTTTTTGAGATGACTTTCCTTGCGATGTCTTTGTTGAACATTGGTACCAGGATAATTCTGGCCTCATAGAATGATTTAGAAAGTGTTCCTTACTATTCCATTTTTTGGAAGAGTTTGAGAAAGATTAGTGTTAATTCTTCTTTAAATTATTGGTATAATTCATCTGTGAATCCATCTAGTCCTGGGTTGTTCTTTGTTGGACATACAATTATTTTTGTATGGACTATGAGCTAAGATAGTCTTTATACTTCTACATCATTGAAAAAAATAAAAAAGAAAACATTTTATGACATGTGAACAGTATGTGAAATTCAAATTTTAGTACCCATAAAGTTTTATTAGACTAAAGCCATGTTCACTAATTTATGTGTTTATTGTCTACGGCTGCTTTCACACTCCAAGGCAGAGTTAAATAGTTACCATAAAGCCCAAAGAACTAAAATGTATGTATTTTCACAAGTGCCAAAATCCATATAGGGTCCTTTGCATGTGATATTATTTTTAATCCCAAAAAGAGCTCTGTCAGATATTATGTCCACACTTTTATCACTAAGGAAACAGAGATTCAAGGTGGGAGGGGATAGTGGGGGTAAAGGGGGAGGGGTTTTCAGGAACATGTGTAAAGGACACATGGACAAAACCAAAGGGTGTAGGATCAAGGGTGGGAAGTGGGGATGGCTGGGGTGGGAGGGAGTGGTTAGGGTTAGTGGTCAGGATTATATGTATATATACCAAGAACTTCATTTGTCTTTGAACTTCCTCTTTCTCTCACTATATATATGCCAGGCACTGTTCTAGGCACCGGGCCGTGCTGACGCACAAGGCAGCAGAGTCTGAGCTCACACAAGGCTACATAGCTGCTCTAGACTCCCATAGTCATCCATATTCTCCTTAACAGTTTAAAAATTGTGATTATCATGTGTCCAGCTCAAAGAATAGTTGGATAAGCTCTAACATTACAATAAACGGTACAGGATAAGCTAGCTACAAAGCACATTCAAATATTCCTCTTTACTTGATAAATGTTTACGAGCGCCTTCCCTGTCCCAAGCACTGATGCTTATATGCACTGATGTTTAACATAAACGAGTGCATGGGGAGTTAACAGGAACATTAACTAGTCATGAACAAGTTTAACAAAGGTCTGCATTTTGTCCAATAGCCCACACTCTGGTGAGAGGAGATTGATGTTATGGAAGTACACAAGTAAATTAATAAATCTGATAAACCCACAGCAAGGTAGACTATAAAATAAATTAAAGTATATCATGAGCTTGAGAGTGACCAAGATGGAGCAGGCAGGAAGGCCTACATTAGCTATGGGGGTGGGTGTGAGGTGCATAAACTGAAAGAAACCCACCTGAGCAAAAGTCTGGGGTAACAGTACTCTGGATAGAAGACGCAGCATCTGTAGGAGCCTTGAGTCAGGAGAAAGCTAGAATGTTCTAGAAACAGAAGTGTCCCTATAGAGCTGACAGTGCCTGATGAATAAGTGGTGGGCTATGGGGGCAGGACAAGGAGCAGGGGTAGCAGGGGCCGGATGGTGTAGAACCTGATAGGCCAAGACCTGGACTTTGGATATGACCCAAAGTGAGATGGGAACATCGTGGAAGGTTTTGGGTGTGTGTGGTATGATTTACACTTTTAGAAAACCCTGCTGGCTGCTGTGTTGCTTTGTGGACAATATTATGAGGGAGGCAGGAGCAGAAGCAAGGAGATCAGCAGGTACAACACAATACAGGATGCCTCCAAAATTTGATACTGCAATCATGTTCAGAGAGTGAAAAACAACTGCTGAGTTGACCGTGCAAACAGACCCAGAGGTATCGAGCCTCTGCCTGCACAGGATGCCCGAGGGCAGACCTCAGGACATTTTCCTATGGAATCCTCTTATCTCCAAGCAGACTGTGTAAACACAGTAGCTGGTTTTCAAATAAGACAGGCTGTGTAGGAACCCTGCTCTGTCACGTCAGCTCTCCAGCCTCAGTTTTCCCTCCTGTAAAGTGGAACTAATGATCCCTCCTCTCAGGAGGGCTGTGGGTTTAGATGATACAGCGCAGGCAGAAGCCTTTGGGAAACGTTCGCTTCTCTTGTCCGTGGGGGTGGCGCATTTCACAGAAGTGGTGCAAGGAACCACTTACTGTCCTCTGTGTCCCGGACCAGAAGGGGCCCTGTTTAGAAATGACTTTTCCATAAGAAGCATGAAGGTAGTATGATTAGGGAACTAGGAAGGTCATTTCTACTTACTTTATTCAATCAATAAAAAACTAGAACTAAGGGAGGGAAAGAAAGAAAAAGTCAAGAAAAGCAGTCATGGAGAAGGGTTGCCCAAATCCATGCCAAACCAAACCTCTGCGTCACACCTTCTCAGAGACAAAGCGTAGTTGCAAACTGTTTCAACACGCATTCCTTGTTGCAGCAAGCTCTGGGAATGTGATTTGGATGGTGAAGCAAATTTGGACAGTTTGGATCTGCATTTAAAAGAAAGGGCCAAAATGAAGGTTGGAGTAGTAACTTCCACCTGACAGCCAGTGGAGGGGTTTAGTTGGGTAAATGGTTTTCTAATTGACAGTTTCAGGCCCTGGCAACTGCAGTAGAAATGGAGTCCAAATCCTTTTGAGGGACTGTAACTCTAAAAGCTGTGTTAATGCGATAGATTAAATGTACCAAGGCTGAGGCGGCCCAGCAGTGGACCCCTGTGTCGGGGACTGCCTTTTCCTGATTTCACAACTGTTTGTTTTGATTGCTTTTAGTGTTGCAAAGCCCCATTGCCTCCCTTTCAACTTTCTGGCCCTCCTCTACCCATATTGCTGGTTCATTTGAGCTTCCTTCCAACTTTTGCTTCTTCACAAAGCCTGTGCTAATCGTGTGCTCAAAGATTTGGGGTGGTCGAGTGTGGTTACCCTCAACAGCTGTGTTGTCCAGGATTCTCCTTATTCCAGGCATTTCTCAAAATGTGTTCACACATGTTGCATGTCCACTCCTGCTGAATAGCAACCTCAAAAGTCTCAGGACCTCATGGGTCAGTAGGTGGACTGTGTTTTGGCTAATTTAGTCTGAGATCAGCTAGCCGAGTGGCTGTGCTTTGGGGTATGTGTTTGCTGGGTGAGTTCCAGGCTCTGGGTTGGGGGCAGGTATGCCTCGCTATGCCCTATGCTTCCTTTTTCATACCGAGACAAGCAGCTACATGGGCCAGCCCTCAGGGCAGATGAAGGAAGCTCATGAGGGCAAACCAAGTACACATTTTAAGCCTCTGCTCACCTCACTGCCTTTCATATCCCATGGGCCAATGCAAACCAGTCATATGGCCCAACCGAAAGTCAAGGAGTGTGGAAATATACTCCTCCTTTAGAGGAGGAAAGGAAAGTCGCATCCAAAGGTCATAGAGATGAGTGAACAGTTAGACACAGATGAGCCAATCTACTCAACATTCTTCTTCAAGTCCTGGTCTTGCCCTAGGTCTTGGTCTGCAGTGGGAAGAGGAGAAATGGAGAATATGGAGCCACTGTTAGATATTATGTTCATTTCCTCACCTTCTACTCCATTTACTCTAATATTTGGAGTTTTCCTGGGTCTTACTAGCCTATGTGTACTAATTAAGTCACTTTAATAACAACTCTAACTTTACGAGTTATGCTCCCATTGGTGTAATATAAGATCCACTTGAAAAACTTCCCCCAATTAAACCTGGGACTCCCCAGGAGTGGTTGACATGGTGTCAAAAAGACTCATTTCGTCCTGCTCTGGCAGCCCCTTGCTGATGTTGATGCTGATGTAGATGCCTATAAATCATCCAGTATCCCCAGAGCCCCTGTGACAACTTCCCAGAGCTCTCAAATCCTAAACCTCAGCGTTTTAAAGAGGCAATGCCCTCTCCTAGTCTCCATGATGAGGTCAGGGAAACAAAGCTACATGTTTCCCTGCCACATTCCACCACCCTTTTTGTCATATTCTGAAGAAGAGCTGCTTACCATCCTCATGAGAAACTAAGTACAGCTGGTGCCATCCACGTCCCCTGATGCGTCCCTCAAATCTTTTACTCTGCTCCAGCTAACTTCCAGCTTCCAGTATCTGCAGATCTGTGACTAGGGGAGCTGGAGAAGCCTGCTCTGCCCTCATGTGTGGTAGGCCAGAGAGGCCAGGGAATTAACAGCCACCCTCAACCAACATCCCCGGGCAATGTTTATTCTTCTTTCCCCTCCATGTGGGCTAATCCTGTGGCTTGAGTTTTACACTGGTACCCAGTTTCTTGGCAGAATGAAGTCCAAGGTGTCTACTGTTCTAGTCAGCATAATATCCTATCTTTTATTGGCTGCCTTCCTTCCCTGGACCACTTTCCTGCTCTTCAATTTGTGTTAATTTCACCCCTTAGATAAACTACTTGCTCTTGAATCTCAGGGTCGGTTTCTGGGAAACCAGACAAAGCCACTAAGTCAAGGGAAACGATTCCTTCAACTCTTGCCTCTACCCTCTCTCTCCCCATAGGGCTGATTTAGAAAATTTCCAACATGTCCTTTCCAGGTATCTTGTATCCCTACCCTGCTTTCCAGGATAAAGGCAGCTTCCAATAGACCCCTTTACCCACATAAACTGCAAAGAGGCTGATTGTTACAGACCAGCAAGCCAAATTTGCCCAAGTTCAAGTCTGGATCCCACCGTGTGTTCAACTCGGGCTCAAATCCACAAATCCACAATACTTCCAATGAACAGTCATCACATTCTATAATGTTTCTTGAGTTGCTTATCTGTGCAGAGAATTGTGCTAGGTGCTAGGTGCTGGAACACAGGTTATATAAGAAATGCTCCATGACCATGGGAAAAGGATGGTCTGATGGGAGGGTTCTTCTCGCGGAGGCAAATAAACTACTCTCTGCAGTTTCTTTCTACCCTCCCCATTATATTTTGAGGAGAGAATATATTAACTTGTTTAACTAGAAAAAATAACCCCAAGCTGTTAGATTTTGGTTATCCTAGTTGGTTGGACAAGTGCTTATAAGACAATTCCCCCTATTTGCCTGTGGCCAGAATTGGGCCTTGCAGAAGGCATGCTGACAACAAGTGTCCATTCCATGGACGAAGTGCTCGTCCTGTGCTCTGCACAGCCCAGGACTCCCTTGGGAAAATCACTTCACTTTTGAGCGCTCGGAGGTGCCCCTGCAAAATTAAAGCACTTCCTGCAATAGACTCTAAAGTTTCTAACAGTCTATGGATCTGAATACTCAGACTACGCATTCTAAAAAGGAGGTTTTATGATATCATATCTAGGATATTTTCTTGAGCCAAAGACAGTAACCACTATGGTGGTGAGAGTGGGAAAGTCACTTGGGAGAAGTGTGGAGGTTTCTTGCTAGATTGTACTTACTAAATTTGTTCCAAAACTCTGGTTGTTGGTCAGAATCATGAAAAGGAAGAAAACTCATACTCAGCCCACCACATATTTGTTCAGTGCCTACTAGTAGCCCCAGGCTGTTCCAGGCACCGAGGCTACCACATTAAACAGACACATTCTCTGACCTCTCATCTCAGTTTGCCTGAGCCAGGTTCACTTGGCAACAGATCAATCCCAATTTTGCCTTTCCCAAGTTGCTCAGAATAACTTGGTTGCATTCACACATGTTGTCTATGTTCTATCATTTCATCCTATCACTTATATAGGGTTCAATGTTAAGTTCTTAATGTTGCCTGAGCATCACCTGAGAACAAGAGAGGGAGGGCCCACATGCAAATTGTATCCCAGGGGAGTTCATGGGCCTCTTGTTCCATTGTGAACCGTGAACCGCCGCTGCTCAAAGCAGATCAGAGAAGTGCAGGACTGCAATGCCCACCTACAGGGCTGGTGATTTCCCATCAGAATGTAAAGAAACATTTAGTGAGAAAAGTGGAGCTAGAGTTCCACAGCTGCTTTGAGAAATTCTGAAGACAAGCACAATGAACAAGGAAGGGAATGAGGAGATAGAAGAATGATTAAAATATCAAAAAGGAAATCAGTAAATTTGAAACCCCAGACCTGGAAACAATTAGAGGTCAGCTGGCAACTGTCAAGAATCAATATAAGCAAGATGTAATTTTTAATAACTCAGAAATAAAGTATGCTGTTAGCATGCTAGGAATTGGGGTATGGGGTGAAAAAAAGTGAGGGGAGAGAGAGATGTGGTCTGTTAGCAATTACTGTGGATACCAGGGCCAGCAGAGAAGACTGTCACCTTCTCAGTGCACGGCTCTGTGTCCCAGTCTTACTGCAGCAGCCAGCCTGCTGTCCCCAGAGCATGTCCAGTGCTTTTACTTCTGAGCTAGTTGAAAAGCCAGTGTACCCAGTATCCCTCTACCTGCCATCAATTCAAACAAAGGAGTTTCTGCTACTCTCTTCTTCCCCGCAAGGGTTGGGGCCATGAGATACTTTTAAAGAAACAGAGATCTTAAAACAAATAAATGTTTACTGATCTATTTATTTATGTGCTAGTTTTATATCTTTGGATTCAGGGTGTGACAAAAGTAGGTTTGCAGTTGTGAGTTCATGAAACAGTTTATTCTTGTATTATTATTTATCAATCATATTATTTTTCCATGTAAACAACTGCAAACCTGCTTTTGCCTCATCCTGTATTAAAACCTTCCAGGGGAAACTCAAAAGTAGCTTAAGCTAGGAATTTTGCATCTGGCAAGTTTTATAAACCTCACCAAGAGAGCGATGTGCAGCCACATTGGAAAACGTCTCTTCTTAGGACCTGAGGATGAGTGCTGAGGATGAGTGCAATTAAAGGTCACTTCAGAGATGAACACTTCTCCAAAAGGAAGAAAGAGTGGCAGTAGCCTTAAGGACCATGGCATGTGGCAAATAGGAGGATCCCTGGAAAGTCTAGACAGGCATTTTCCAAAGCGTGCTCTGTGGAAAATTAGTTCTGAGTGCTTTGAATAGTCATTGCATTAGAAAAAGAAAACACAAGCAAACAAACAAAATGGGTCCCAATATCAGATACATTGGCAGAACATTGCATTGCACAAAGTTAAACAGATTCCTGTAGGGCGGGACTTTTCAGATCCTCTATCACAGGTGGGTGGGATTGTGAACCTCGGAGTTTGTGTGTGGATTGGGATTAACTAGTGTATCATTAAAAAGTTATTCCATCAGAGGGCGATATTCTTTTTGATCATCTTGCCGAATTCTCATATAAGTTGGGTTAAATTTTCCTTTAACTCAGATGTCAAATCTTAATTCCATTGGAATTCAAATAGATCGTTACAAGGACAAGAATTACAGAGAACACCTCTAATAAGGCTTCTGGGATAACACAGAACTCTCATGTTGCTCGCTTCTGATTCCCTCTGATCTTCAAAACTGGATCGATTTCATCCTGGCCCTGTTAGTTTGACTAAACTCAGGATCCCAGCTGAGCATCAGGCCAGTCTTAATGCCAGTCTCATTTGACCTTGGAGTACAAGTAATTGTTCCCTGCTTTGTTTCCCTGTAGCTGAAGGTTATTAGAGGTGAAAGGAACTTAGAGATTGCCTCTCCCAGCAACTTCACTTTACAGCTAAAGAAACTGAGGCCCAGAGATGGGAAAGAACTTTCTTTAAACCACACAACCATTGTTTCTAGCAGCCAAGCCCTGCAAAGCCCACCCAGATGATTAAACCCTGAGCCCCTCCCTACCTCTTCAGCATAAAGAACCTCACGTTTCCTTCAAATTCACATCCCACTGGACTCTTCAGGGGTCTGAAGCAATTCGAATGAGCCTCCCTGCACCCTGTCACAGACTGGAGCACATTAAGGGCAGGAAATTAGGCAGGGCATGTTTGTAGATCCGGTGCCGATTACTCTTCCACTCAGATGTTACGACGACCAATACGGAATGGATTTATCTCTAATTTATTAAAGGTCAGTCAGCATGGATTGATAAAGAGAAGGCCATGTCTGATAAATTCACCTAAATTGAATTCTTGGGCCATATTACAAAATCAGCAGACATAATTTATCTGGGTTTCAGGAAAGCATTTAGTGCCGTACTATATAACAGATGCATTTGCTAAGGCCAAGCACTGTGTGACGGTTAAGTGTCAGGTGGCAGTTCTGGAAACAGGTTTAAAATGGCCCAGAACCCAACGCTGGGTGCACCGACAGGAGACACTTAAGAGTACAGACAGAGGGGTCAGTCTGGGGGTCATTATTTCAAAGTCCTTGACCCTAATTATAATTTAATTTCCACAATGGTCATATCTCTTGAGAGCAAAATTGGGATGAAGGGGACAGTTTTAAAAGAAACAGACTGAAAACAAGTTCTGAATTTCTTTTTTCAATCAGACTGGCTCAGCAAGGGATGAATGAGTTATTCTTCCACGAAATGAACACAAATAAACAAAAGGACAAAGGAAGCCACAGACTTCCATCTAACAAAGAAATGCAGTGAAGAACTCTGAACGGGGTAGAAATGGAAGGGGGTAGGTTTCACGAACACTCCACACTCGCACTGTCTGAGTTGATACCACGAGAGCTAAAGAAATGGAATGTAGGGTTCTGGAGATATAAACAGACTCAAATAATTATGTAACTGAGAGTTACTAATACCTTTGTTATAGCCTCAAAAAGCATGAGCTCCTAACTCTGGTTTGAATTTACCTCGTCTTAAAGTCAAGATTTATGCATCAGTCTTACGTCTTTATCCAGGCAATATGGAATGGATTTCTTTCTAATTCATTAAAGGTCAGTCAGCATGGATTGATAAAGGAAAACCCATGTCTGATACATTTGCTTAAATTGAATATTTCCTCTGGGCTACTGCAAAGGTGACCTGAGGTGATCGTCATCAAGACTTCGCCCAGGCAGTCTCAAACTCAGAACTCTGCTAACATCCTTATCAACTCCTTGGGAATCCAAGAAGAGAGCAATAGCTGAGTGCAGGCTCATTCTCGTACTCAGTCAGAAACAAGCTGTGATATTTGGGCTTGGCCTGTATAACTAGTTTCCAGGTCTGCCTCAGGGTTTCAGCTGAGTGTGTCCACAAACGCTGAACACCTCACAGTGGCATTGAGCATGTGCAGCCTTGCACACATTTGTTCTTTCTCCATGTCTCCCTCACCCTCTTTACCCTAGATACCTATCAAAGCCAGCTGGGTACCACAGCCATCTCTGACTGACGCTTACTTTTCTCTGGGGGGTCTCTTCGTGTTCGGGACCACGTAGTGTGTGATGGTTAGTTGTATGGGTCAACTTGGAGGGTGTTTTTGGATAAGATTAACACTGAAATTGGTGGAATTTAAGTGAACAGACTGACCTCCACAATGCAATGTGGGTGGGTCTTATCCAATCAGCTGGAGGGCCTGAATAGAACAAAAAGGTCAGCTTCCCCTAGCAAGAGGAAGCAGATTCCTTTAGGCCTTCATCTGCTCCTTTGGCTCTTCTGGGTCTTCAGGCTGCTGATGCAAACTGCAGATTTGGACTTGCCCCTTTCTGATCACATGAGCTAATTGCTTATAATAAATCTCTTATATCTAACTATGTCTATATCACCTATACAGTATCTGTATCTATATCTGTATCTGTATCTATACAACCTATTGGTTCTGTTTCTCTGGAGGGCACTAATATACAGTGGTATCAATAATTATATGTCCATCTAGATTTCTGGAACTATTAACTGCAGGTGATGTCTCAGTTTCCACTTCAATTCTCTGTTTCTAGGAAACTCTACATTAAAAAATTCAGGCAAAGAAGAGTAATGATCCAGGTGTACAAAGTGGGGACTTGATTGTAGATCCAATCCAAGAAATAAGGGATACTTCAGGATTTTGGAGCAGGAGATTTTATGAACTGGTAGAACATAGTAGAATCGTGACATTTTTTGCAGACCTCCCCTATTGTGTATTTGATCTCATGGAATTTGGCAGCTGAAGTGAGGCACAAGAGAGAATTAAGTTAATTAACTCCAACACATTTTTCTCTCCTTAATTTGAGCCTGTAATTGAGTCAGAATGGTGCTAATGCAACTTTTCTTGGCCTCTCCGGGAAAAAAAAAAAACTCATGGTATTCATATGGAACTTTTAGCCACAGGCTCACAGACATTATGTACAAGGTGCATTCTTTTACGTATCTATTCAATTAAGTAGCATATATTAAATACCCAGCACCCTATACTAGGTGCTGGAAGAATTAAAAGAATTCCTTTCTTACCTATGCTCAAGGCACTTTATAATCTATTTGACTATAAATATAAACAACATGTGTGAAAGTTTGCAAAGTATTTTTTCTCAGTTTAGAAAAATGATTTAGACTATCACAAAGCCCTAGATTATTGTATAATCTAACAATACCCACTAGGCATCAATAATCCGCGACCTGCCTGGGTGCATGCAGGGTTGGCAGAGCCAGCCGGGGTCTTCACTGAACCCATGAACTATGAAAAACAGTTGGGAGAAAACAGGTGGGTTGGCTCATAGAGGTGGTACTAGGATGGAGCTGGATTAAGTGCATGGAGAGAATAACTGGATCCACCAGTATTTATGATGACCCCAGCGCCGAATATAGTGTGCGGCTCTTAGGTGCTTACTAAATAGATATGAAATGAATGAACACATGAATGAAATCATTGGGATAAGGAAGAACAATTGCATAAAAGATACACTGTGAACTAACAGGAGAGGAGGGTGCTGTCTTTAAAGCTGCACTGCAGCCTGGTTGTATGTAACTCCTTCCATCACACACCAGAGACCATGGGATTGCTGAGGGGCCTCAAACAGGAGTGATAAATACAATTGGAACTGTCAGTTGCCATTCGGCGTTAGGTTGAATGAAAAAGGAAACCACAAATTAATCAATTCTTATTACATGCAGAAATTGGATAAGATTTATCTAGGAATATCTCCTGGAGTAAGTCAGATTTGTGCTAAAATCTTTCTTCTTTAGAATTTTACAAAATAACTCTTACTATCAGTGTTTAATATATGTTGATAGGTGTAGTATATTTATATATGTTTATACTATATATATACAGATACACACATATACATGTATATAAATGTAACATCTGAATGTCTCAAAGTGTCTTTGCAGACATTAAATCAAATAATTCTATGCTTGTGTGACACTTACTTTCTCCTGCTAATCAATTTTGGATGCAATCATGGTAGAACAGGATTTCAGTTTGGAGTTCCAAAATACTCAGTCCCGTTCCCGTTCCGTGGGCCCTGGGTGCCTCACACTTTTTGCTTCTTGAAAGCCGCCTGTCATTCTCTCTGTGGTTGCTTTTCCTAATGCTGCTCCTGCTGCTCCATGTGAGAGACCATGTCCTGCTTCCCAGAGTCAGAAGCCATTGCCCCTTCAGCATTTAAATGATGCAAGTTTTTTAGATCATCATCCCAGATTTCTAAAAGAGCAGCCTTTACTCAGAAACTGTGGAGTTTCCCAGAGAGTGGCCTGAAGGATTTAAATGCCAGCACCTGAGTTTTCCTTTTAAGTCTCTGTGGACCATCAGCATATCCTTCTCAGGGCACCGTTCCTCTGTCCCTAGAGTTCAGAAGCAGCTCACATCTCCTTTCTTTGGCCAAAAATTCCATTGTCCCAGAGCCTTTCATTGTTTTTCTCATGTGATCTAGTGTCAAGGGTTGCCCTGGTAAAAAGGGGCTAAAACTAAGGCTAAGAGAGGACCAAATAAATCCAGTTCCAGGGCAGTCAAGGAGAACCAAGGGGGCATCAGACCAGCAAAAAGGGGACAGGAGACATTTTTTAATGAGCAGACTGGAGTAATTAGCAGTGTTGCTTACACTGCCAGGTCATTCCCAAAACAAGTCAAGAAAGAGCAGAACAAGCTCAGTGAGGGAGCAGAACAAGCTCAGTTAGGAAGCAGACAAGAATGCCTTCCCCACCTGCCCAGTGTCATAGAAACCCCGGGGACCCCGAGAGACGCAGATGGAAGCACAGCAGGCAGAGCCGGGTGCCCCATGTTAAGGATGCAAAGATGGGGGAATGGATGCCGGCTGACAGCATTGGGGGAAGTTGTGGCAAGTCTATCCTAATGCTAAACTGTGAAAGTTTGCGTGTTAAAGACTCTTACGAGGTACAAGCCTTTCATTGTTTGAAGAAATAAAATGGGCTCCCTTCGCAAAGTGGACGTTCCTTCCTAAAGCCAAATGGGGTTAAATAGGGGCCATTCGTGGGCCCTTATGAAAGTGAGATTTCTGGGTTTCTGAATTGATAACGTCAATGTGATATACTTGGAAAAAAAATTGGTAGACTCTTTTCTTCCTGCCAGGTCTTCTTAGATTCAAATAGATTATTTTATTTTATTTTTGGTTGTTTTGCTTATTTGCTTGTTTTATAAATCTGTGAGTGAAAGACTTAGAGCTCTAAGAACAGATATAAAGAATTTTTTCAGTCAAATCATCACTATTTCTTTTCTTTTTCTTTTTTTAAAAATCTCAATAAAATTAAGTAATGAAGTATTTGACTGTATTTGTTTGTCAGACCTCCAGTGGTACGCTGAAATGTTTTTGAGTTCTAAACAGAGATTTGAGAATTGGCCCCTGCCCCCAACCCCACACACACCCCATCGAGACTTGGACCATACAGACAGAGAGCTTTGTCCACAGACATGCTCTGGTTATTCTTCATTCCTTCTCCTTTTCTCATGGCCCGCCTCCCTCTTTTACACCCACTATGATTGACTGTGATGATGCCCAATTACAGCATTTCCTTTCGAATGTGTTTGGAACATGAAGAAACGGGCTTCTTCAATTCTCTAATAGAGATGCTGTAAAAGGCAAGCTTGCCAGAATGTCTCTTGACAAAATACAGGACATAAAGACTGGAAACCATCCTGTGCTCTGTTCATTCCCTCATCATAATTACATAAATTATCTCCTGGGGCTAGAAACACCAATCCTAATTTCAAATGAACGGTTTTCCAAATCCATATGTGGACAGATGAAGAAAATATTGTCAGTGGGGAACTAGCCAGGAGAATCAGCAATGCGCATCTGCAGAACTGTCCAGGGCCTGTGGCCCAAGTGGATGTGCCAACTCTTGCTGGCACCTGCACTGCACAAACACTCATAGTTCAATAGGCCATTGAGTGCCATTGTGTCCTCTCTACTGAGAGTGACACTGAGGGCCAAGAAGGTACATGGATGGATTTAAGTTTATACAAGCTATTTAGAAATGGAGCTCAGGGGACTCGGTCCTGGGCTGTCTCCTCATTAGCCAAGTGGACCTGCCTTCTTCTAGAAAAATGCAGCTGTTGAGAAGTCTTCAACTGGATTTCAAGTAGAGTCTCCTAAACCTTGTCTACCACCCTTTACCTCATGCACTGTAAAAAAAAAAGTGCATGGAGAAAAGGAAGAATTTTATGTCCTCTTGTCCTGGTCCTTCTTGATTTATTCACAATCTTCAAGCTTTATATGTGATGCTTGTTTTGACCTGATAGATGAATGACTTCTTAAGCTGCTAATGCAATTTTGTTGCTGTTGTAGCGTTATTTCACATGGGAGGCAAGGCTGAGAGGGTATTTACTGTCATGATCCACGGGAGATGTTTGGTTAAGGCCACATATGTAGTGCCATGCACCAGCTTCCCAGTGCCATTTGAAGCTTCGCCAACTCATTTATCACTACCATTTTCCTTGAGAACAGTGACTCTCTTCTCTCTTCTGCTGTCAGCTTGCCAAAAACACTCTATTGCCACAGTCAGCCGCAAGACGGGACGGGAGAGAAGTGTACATTATTTGTATTTCGAAGCCTGCCATAAATTCAGAATGGGTGGGGAGCTTAAAGAGCATTTCAGAACATTTTCCAGAAAATTCTTAGAATAGAAAATAATGGTTTGTGTAAGACGGAAATAAGATGACATAGGATGACTCTGATTCATGTATGTTTCATCTTGGGTCACCACTCTTCAAGGGAAGGAGTGGATCTTCATTCCATGGGAACTGCTCGGTGTGTAGCCACTGAATAACACTATTGCTCGGTGCACCTGGTCATGAACTGGACTATCTCAGGGCACCCAGGGAACCCAGGTATCAGGGTTTGAAGAAAAAAGTGACAAATAATGGACAAGGAAGAGACTGAGAATGTGAGAGAAAATGATCAATATTCGAGTTAAATTCTGGGTGACCCTATCGTTTCTTGTCCAAACTGGGATCTTTTTGAGAGAAAGGGGGAGACTATGAATATGACGCCAGGACAGCAGCATAAACTGGAACTTTCTTGGCAAATGACCACGTGCGGTCATCCTAAACACAATGCTTTTTGGCAAAGTGACTTAATACTGGTATGAATTCATGACAAGGTCAGGAAGAGGTACTGTATTCGTTTTCTGTGGTTGCTATGACAAAGCACCACAGGCTGTGCGGCTTCAACAGCAAAAGTTATTGTCTCACAGTTCTGGAGGCTGGAAGTATAATATTAAGGTGTCAGCAGGGTTGGTTGGTTTCTTCTGAGGCCTCTCTCCTTAAATTGTAGATGGCTGTGTTCTCCCTGTATCTCCACATGGCCTTCCGTTTGTACGTGTCTATGTCAAATTTCCTCCCTCATACAAGGACACCAGTCTTACTCATTTTAACGGATTACCTCTTTAAATCCACAAATACAGCACTTTCTGACCTGTTGGGAGTTAAGACTTCAACCTATAAATTTTGGGGGTGGACAGGTGACACAATTCATCTTATAATAAGTACAAACTCCTAAACAAAGACAAAATTATATACAAAGCAGTTCACACAACTGAGAACGGCTGGTTCTTTAAAAGGTCAAGAATTCCAAGATCTGAGATGCTGAGACTCACTAACTTTCTGTGGTCACATGCCAGCAGAGCAGATAAAGCAAAGTTTTACAATGGAGAGCAAGAGTGATGTTTAAAATATTGAATATGTTACAGGCAAGTCGGTCTGAAAATCAGCCACCGCCGAGACGGAGCAAGCAGCTGTGTCCCGGAGGTTGCCTGGTGTGCCTGGGACTGACCTTTCGCTGAAGGATGATGAGGAAGGCTTGCTGGTAAGGTTAGTCCCAGGGCCAAGGCTGGAGGAATTAGGGCAGCAGGGGGACCGCTGTGCCTGTGAGTGGCTGTATATCAGCCACTGTCAGGAGAAAGGAAATTTGAGTCTTCCCACTTACACGCTATGTAGTCTTGTCTAATCATGTCACCTCTCTGGACTGTACTTTGCTAATCTGTGTCAAAGCTGTGTGTCCACGAGGCTTGGGTACTTGAACATTCGAGGCATTTCATTGTCATGTTGGCAGGTTTTCTCTCTACTCACTGGCACAAGAGCCACATCTCTCAAGGGGCGGGATGGTACCAACTTTCTTTCATTTTTTTCCCCTTTCCCTTCCTGTTGCTCAGAAATTATGTGGGAGAGTAATGGAGGTTTTTCTCACATAATCAGAGTCACTACTTTTAGCTTGCCACAATAAATTTAGCTTTTGAACGTGACCTGTTGACATCTTGAAAATGTATTTGAGAATAAACATCCAGAAAGGGATTCATAGACCAGGGAAGACTTTCAATCTCATTGAAGACTCACCTACATGGACATTTCAAATCTCTTAAACAACAAATTATCTACTAATAGTAACAATTTTGCATGTGTTCAGCTTGAAGGGTGCCCAATTCCCTAGGTTTTTTCCACTAGGGATTTGGGCATTAGATTTTTCATCTCAAAAATATTTTCATCATTGCAAGTTAAGTGTCCCAGAAAATGATAATTTATTCACCACCTCTACCATTATTCAAAATAAGAACTGGGTATAAGAAATCATTGTAAGGAAGTATTCCTGAAGTACCGATATCCCTGAGGGAAACAGCAGAAGTTTGTGCTTTTACAATGTTTAAAATCAAAGCAGAGTCTCCTCCCTGGAAGCAGGAGAATAAACAGATAACTTTTAAATGTTTCATTTAGCTTTGGATGATGAAAATTAAAATGTACGAAGACAGTAAAAGTAAAAAATGCTGTGTGAGCAAGGATGGGTATCAATCCTTAAACAAACAAACAAACAAACAAACAAACACCCTCTGATTTTCTTTTGTAGATTTATTGTAAAACCATTTGCAGGGAATTTGGGGAAAACCCAAGAACTAGAGATGATTTTGTGTAGTAAATAACTTCAACCATAGACCAGCCAGACAGAGGGTTTGAGAAAACCCACCAAGCAGAGAAGATTATGTTGTATTGAAGTTAAATCTTAGAAGAAAATATTGCTGGGAGATCTTCATATGCTGCCTCTAACACACAGAGTGGAAAGAGGGGAAGATAATGACCACCAACAGTGGACAGGAAATGTAACTAAATATGGCAGCTCCAAGAAGATATATGGGATATGGAATCCCAAAGCGCTCAGATTCACTTTAGCGTTTACAGGTGATGATTCCCTTTGATTCATGGCTGCAGTTTGTAAGGGCAAAAGAACTTAGTTAGCTAGAGATGGGATGCAAATAGAAAGAAAGGCTTATCCAGCTGGGAAAACAAAAGATGTTTGGGATGATGTTGATGAAAGCTTTTTTAAAGTGAGAGGTACAGAGAAAGTGTAAGGGGAAGGCAGCTGGAGTCTTTCCAGGTCGGCTGATGATGCATGGAGCGCTGACGCAGCGGTTCATCCAGCCAGTGCAAGAGAGAGCTGCCTTGGGGACCTGCCTTTTTTCTTAAGGTTGGACCCCGAGAGTCCAGGTCAGGGGAGGCTTCACCACTTGGCTTATAAGACTTTCTTGTGCTCTAACTTAAATGCTTACCTCTGGGACTTACTTAACTACAACTTAGCTTAATTTTTTTTCCTTTTCAGACTTCATCCCCTTTAGTAAGTATTTGGTTCCTAAGATCAGAAGTCAATAGGGGGGAGACCCAAGATTGCAGCAGAGTAGGTGAAAGCTACATTCACTTCCTCCCAGGACCAAACTGAAATTACAACTAAATTAGAGAACAATCATCCTGAATAGCCAGCTAAAGACTAGCTGAAGAGAAGTCTTATAACCAAGGATTTACAGAAGAAATTATATCACGACTGGAAGGAAGGGCAAAGACCACGAAAAGGGCTGGCTCTGCTCCCACCGCAAGCAGCCGATGTTCCAAACAAATATCTCAGCCGCAGAAGATTCCCCCCAAGAAGTGTGAGATCTGAACCCCGAGCCAGGCTCCCTGGCCCAGAGCACCATAGCCAGGAAGAGGCACCCACATAGCATCAGGCTGTGAAAAGCAGCACGGTTTGTGTCCGCTAGAGACGTATGTATGCTCTTAAAGGGCCAACACACAAAAATTTGTTGGCAGCCACTCACCCAGCACTCTGGCAGAGGGAAGGCAGAGTGGATTAGACTCTCGTGAGGAGAATCTGGGGTTTGTGGTTTGAGGGAGGGAGCTGAAGGGACAACCACCAGAATCCCTATGCTAAGTTATTCTCCCACACCATGAATGCCATTTTTTCTTGGGTGGAACAGTCTCTCTCCAGCATCAGCCTGAGGGAAAGCAGGAGTCCCACCCTTTGAACTTCCTGTCACCATGTGGAGCTTATACCCTGCTGGAGTACAGCCAGAAGCTCTTTCCATTACTGAGCCTAACAGGCAAGCAGAGGCAGATGGAGGCAGAGCTCAGGTGACTTGGGACTTTTGCTGATATGCCCCCAGGCACGCTGCTGGTAAAATCCAGCCTTGGTGCAGAGCTTGGTCCTTCCTGCATGCATCCAGGCCCAGCAGAGGCAGCCACACACTATAGATCACTGACAGCTCCAAACAGGGTGCCCAGGGCCAGTCATAGGCAGTGTCTCACTTTGGCCTGTCCAGAGTCCCTCCCAAGACGCCCAGAACCAACACACCCAATGTCCAGCTTCAAACAACATCAGAGAAGGAGCTTCTCAAGCTGCATATCCAAAGGAGATAACAGCAGGCACCAAACACTGTTGAGGCAAATTCCGCTTTGTGCGGTCAGCACCTGCACAGCAGCTCACATGCTATGACCGGGGCTGAACCTCACAGTCAGCCAGTCTGAGGGTCGATCCCACATGCAAATGGGCCAGTAGCAATTAAGTCTCAGTTACCACAAGATCATTCCTATGGCACCCAGCTCAGGTGATCAGGGGCACTGCACCACTGGTCCCCAAAGACACCTGCTGCATGAAGACTGAAAGTCATAGCGGATCCATTTAATACAGAAAAACACAAAGAGGCAGCTAAAATGGGGAGACAAAGAAACAGTCCTCAAATAAAAGAATAGGAGTAATCTCCAGGGAAAAAAGAACTAGATGAAATGGAGGCAAGCAATTTATCAGATCTAAAGATCAAAGTAATGGCTACAAGGGTGCTTCTCCTTCTGGTACCCCTGTGATGGGGGTGTTGTTATGTTTCATGTTGTCCCAGAGGTCCTTTAAACTATCCTCATTTTTTAAAATTCTTTTTTCTTTTCCTGCTCTGATTGGGTATTTTTGTCTACCTTGTCTTCCAAATAGCGGGTTTGATTCTCTGTTTCATTCAACCTAGTGTTTATTCTTTCCAATATATTCTTCATTTCAGATATTGTATTCTAGCCCTTAATGAAAAATTTGTATACCCCTGATACATGTTCTCCCCAAGTCTTTCTGATCATATTGCCTTAAATTCAACAGTCTGTTTGTTTGCCTGGCTCTGTATCTTCAGTTCATTGTTTACAAAGCTTTTTTTAAACCTTTGTTTTTAACATAATTTATTTAATTATAAGTTTATATAATTTAACTTTTCGCTTTTATTTTTTAATTTAATTTAATTTTTTGTCTTTTAAAAAATTTTATTGAATTCGTTGGGGTGACAAAGTTTTCTACACATTGCCCGGGACATACTAAAATTATTCACAAATGCTTGATGAATGAATAGAACCACTTTCATTATTAAACAAATGGGATGGGGTTACAGAAGCTTCAAAGGTGAAAGCCAATGGTACTTCTTTTTTAAACAGCACAGCACAAAGAAGTTTTTCTTGATGAATATGCACAGTTGGCACTGAAATGTCTGTCCCCTCTCTGTATGACATGTAGTGGTTCTAGACTCCCTGACTTGTAATTACAAAGCAAAATCTTCTAATGCCAATAATAAGACCAACCTCTATACATTTTAAGTGTGATCTTCTTGATTATAAGCAACCACTGACTAAAGACATGAATTAGAGGGAGATTTCTTAAATGCTGGGGCAAGAGTTTAGTTCAAAACAACTTGGAAAGTGGTGTAACTCTTTGACAATCGCCCACCCCCAGCACACATCATTAAAGTAAAGTCATTATTGTACATAGTGGTGAAGAAAAGGGTTATTCTGTGTTTATTGTTGGGTGGCTCCTGTCTCCTAAACACCATCACCCCTTAAAACTAATTCAGAGGAAATGTGGGCAGGGGGGATGGAATTTGGCTTGCTTGTTCCTGTATCACTATCCCATTTCAAAATACCTGGTGTTGGTTTAGAGCATCTGGAGCTTCACGACAGTTTGGAACACTGCAGACATAAACTGAAGCTATGCTTGCCCAACAGACCCCGAGAGGCCACTACCATGCACCTTCTCTCAGAAAGAGTCAAGCATTCCTGCAACACAAGCCAGGCAGGAATAGCAAGGAGAAAACTACTGACATTCTAGGAAGAGAACCAAGAAATGTCTCATCTCCCAAATAGGAAATGCATCTTACAGTTTTTCTTCAAGCGTTCAGAATGAGAAAATTTATGAAATTGAATATAAAGTAGAGCATTGCAACACCCATGTGCTCATTCATTCAATCACTTACTAATTTTTTCTTTCACCTTCTTTTTGAAGCCTTCTTTAAATTATTGGGTTGAACCAAGTCACTGCCTCTTCATTATTCTCACAGTTTTTCACATTTGGCTTCCTTTCAATCCCTTTGCATTGTATAGTATTTTAATGACTTGCTGTTAGTGGCAAACTTCAGCCTCTAGAGGGAGTTCAAGTCCCCAAACCTTGAAGAGGAAGAGTTCTGTTGTGATGAGTGGGTCAAGAACAAAAATTGGGCCAAAGTGTCTAGGGTGAAGCATTTGGTGGGAGGAGTGAAGAGATTCAAAGCATTTGCTCCTGCCTGGAGTGTCCAGTCTGGGCAAAGGATCCTCCCTGCTCACATGCACTCTAACTAGCTAATGAGGAGAGAGGACCAGATAAGCATTTCATAAAAAGCTCCAATTAGTAATAAGGGATAAAATAAATACTGAGATAACAGCATTCACAGACTCAAGCCCCAACCTTGCCACCAGAGAGAATCATTATTCATCAGTGCAATTTCCAAAGCCTCCTCTCCATTCTTAAAGAAGAAGCCTCTTCTTTCTTCTTGGGAACAAAGCTAAGTTGATGACAAGCTATAATGAGGGGTGGTGCAGGCATGGAGTCAAGGGGAGAGAAAAACTATGTGGGCTGGGGAGGAGGTTCAGGAGCAGCTGCATGAGTCAGGGAAATGGATGGGAGAGGAGAGAGGGTTTGAAGAAGCATTTCTATGGGTCCCCTTTAATGTCCCTTAGAGCATAAAGACTAGAACTGCCTTTTATTTCCTCTTGGCTGTGAATTTGTTTCTGAGGCACAACAATGTTCTGAGACTGAACTACAGGGCCTGGAGGTTAACTTGAATACATAGAAAATGTTCATTTTACCCCGTTTCCTTTGCACACTTTCTTTGAAACCCATGGAAGATGGCTGGCCGAGGGACAGGTTTTGGAGGCTTGCTCCTCCACGCATGATGAGTGCTTGGCATAGTCCAGCAGATTTCCCACTATGTTCTTTGTGATGATGTTGTATAATTAAGTCATTAGTCTGGAGTTCACTTTGTGTTATAATATATGATCCTAAGGATTTATCTCAATTTGGTGTCCATTCACTCCAATGGCATGTATTAAATAATCTTGAATCTGCACATATTCTAAGAGAAAACTAGTAGAAAGAGTGACAAAATGTTATGGGTCTATACCGAACCTCTGACACCAATGGGCGATATGACTTTGGACAAGTCACTTTGCTTTGATAGCCATCACTTTATGCATCTCTACAATGAGTGGGTTAATTTCTCTTCCAGAATTTACATTTGGTGACTAACAGAAAAATTTATGACTTTCTTAGCACAAGATAGGTGCTCCACAAACACTCATCTAGAACGTGGAGATCTACCACTTTGGTAATTGCTGTTTTCAATTCTCAGATAATTTACAAACAAACATCTCTGGTGACACAGCTGTGCTACAAGCCCAGGATCCAGCATATTTACTTCATTTAGAAAGGTTGCACAGGATATGCCTGGCTGACATAAATGGTGCCTAATGGGCTGTAAATAACTTCTGACCACTTGACCTTGGTCATGTTGATATGACCCTCATCAGGACTCTTCAACTGTGGGATCATATGGATGCCCATGACCCACTTCATGAATGAAAAGGATATTTCCCCTAATTGGGGAGAGGAAGCGTGGTAATGTGGAACAGTGATAAGTCACACATTTTGTGAATTCGTGACTTGATTGGTTGTAGCAGTAAATCACCCACGGCCCAGCTCTGTCATTTTCTCCTCTTGAGCTAAAAGACCCGAAGAGCCACAGCCTTGAATTACCTGACTAAGCATGAGTTTTACCCCACTCTCTACCCCCACATTCACCCTCACCCAGCAGCACTTTCTACCATGTTTACATGTTCTTCTGTTATATCTTATTCTTGCTTTCTGATCAAAGCCATCTTTCCTGTTACCCCATGTACCACAATACCTTTTATTTCTGTGTAGTGTCTGCTCAGAATCCAAATTCCCTGAGAAGTTTTTCCTCCATGATGACAACAAAGCTGCTACTACTACTATTGTTCTATCACCAGCATCACCACCACCGTGAACTGAGCTCCTGCTCTGTGATTGACACTACTTATCTGGCGGTAAGGCTGCCCAATCTGAATCTTATCTCTGCTACTTACTGTCTGTGTGACCTTGTTTAAGTCACTTCTCATGCCTCAGTTACTTCATCTGGAAATTGGAAATACTAAGTAGTATATATTTCATTGGGTCTTTGTGAGGTTTAAATGTGAAGTACTTAGAACTACACCTGGCACATAACAAGATTCTCATAAGTGTTAAGAAAAAATGGTACAGACATTCCTTGGAGATACAGATGGTTTAGTTCCAGACCACCACAGTAAAACAAATATCACAATAAAACAAGTGACACAACTCTTTTGGTTTCCCAGTGCATATAAAAGTTACATTTACACTATACTTTATTATGTGTGAAATAGCATTATGTCTAAAAAAACAATGCACATACCTTAACTTAAAAGTGCTTTATTGCTGAAAATGAGCTGAGCTTTCAGCCAGTTGTAATCTTTTTGCTGGTGGAGAGTTTGGCCTCAATTGTTGATGGCGGATGACTGATCAAGGAGGTGAATGCTGAACATTGGGGAAGCTGTGGCAATGGCTGAAATTAAGGCAACAGTAAAGTTTGCTGTATGAATGGGCTCTTCCCTTCACAAACGATTTCTCTGTAGCATGGGATGCTATTTGATAGCATTTTACTCTCAGTAGAACTTCTTTCAGAACTGTAGTCAATCCTCTCAAATACTGCCTCTGCTTTACCAATGAAGTTTCTGTAATTTTCTAAGTCCTTCATTATTACTTCAACAAACTTTACTACATCTTCTCCAGGAGTAGATTACATCACAGGAAACTTCTTTCTTTGCTCATCCATAAGAAGCAACTCCTCATCTGTTTAAGTTTGATCATGAGATTGCAGCAATTCAGTCCCATCTTCAAGCTCCACTTGTAATTCTAGTGCTCTTGCTCCTTCTACCACATCTGCAGTTACTCCTTCCACTGTAGTCTTGAACCCCGTCAAAGTCATCCATGAGGTTTGGAATCAACTTCTTTCAAACTTCTGTTAATGTTCATATTTTGACATCATCCCATGAATCACAAATGTTCTTAATGGAATCTAGAATGGTGAATCCTTTCTAGAAGGTTTCAATTTACTTTGACCAGATCCATCAAAGGAATCATTGTCTATGGCGGCTATAGGTTGACGAATATGTTTCTCAAGTAATAAGATTTGAAATTATTCCTTAAAGTATGGGCTGAAGAATGGATGTTTTGTTTGCAGGCACAAAAACAATGTTAGTCTGATTGTACATCTCCATCAGAACTCTTGGGTGGCCAAGTGTATTGGCAATGAGCAGCAATATTTTGAGATAAATCTTTTTTTTATGAAGAGTAGCTCTTAACAGCAGGCTTAAAATAAAGTTATGAAGAAATAACCCTAACTGACCATAATTCAGACTGGTGTAACATTAACTATTTTTTTGTAAAACTTTATAAAGGAAAAGAATCAAACATTTATTTTGCCTTTCCCATACACCTGCATTTCAGAGTAATGGAACAGATGTCAAGGTAGTGTTCTTTTTATAGAGCAATTCTAGCCAATAAATAAAGAATAATGGCATTAGAGAAACATCATTGTGCCATTCCTAATGAGCTGAGAGCTTCAGACATGATCCCCATTGGAAGCTAAACCCATAAAGGAAATCTTAATAATGGAAGGATCTTGCTGGTACAGCATCACTAAAAGTTATACACATCATAATATAATGTTGTAGAAAAGGTACAGCACTACCTGTGCAAAATTATTGCTTAAAGAGTTAAAACTGAATCTAATAAGCCCCTAAATCTAACTATAAATCTATAGGAAATACAAGGCATACAGGAAGCAAGTTAACCACTACCACAAGAAATCTGTCAGTCAAATCCAGGATAGGGGAAGAGTCAACAGGACAAATGACCTGGTTTCTCTAACAAGTCAATGACTTCAAAAAAGGGTGGGGAGAAAATCTGCTTAAGAAGAAGAGAGAATTGAATATAATGCATGAACTTTAAATTCTGATTTAAACAAATTAGTGGGGGGAATCTTTGAAGCAATTGCAGAAATTTGAATATAGAATAATTATTAAGTGTTATTAAAAATTATTATTAGTTTTGTTGTTGGCATGGTGGTTGAAAAGGAAAACTATGGCACTCTTCTACTACTCTTATAACACATCTAACACCAGGTATGAGAATGTTTCCACACCAAGCAATTCCCCACTGCTTGGTGGACACTAGCTGGGTGTTATACAATTAAACTCAATTCTGACACTGACTGTCTGGAGTGAGCACAAATCTCACAGGTTAACACTCAGCCCCGCATGGCTACCCCTCTCTTTCACAGACCAATTACAAGACTCAGACTGTCATCTGTACTTCTGACAAACTGTAACCGAAATGCAGATCCAGCTACATGCCACTATGAAAGTCAGTACTCAAGAGGCAGGTGCTAAGGTAAAGGAAAGTGGTTTATTTTCAGGTGTTGGCCACTTGGAAGATGGGAGACTCATGTGTCAAAGCCCATCTCCCTGAGAAAATGGGGGACTCATATCTCAAAGCCCTTCTCTACCTCAAAGTGGAGGCAGAGGTTTTTATAAGGAGGGAGAGGGGAACAGAACAAATAAATCACAGGAGGGGGTTGAAAAGTTCTCTAAGTGCAGACAAGCACAGTCCACTCCAATAAGGCAAATAATGGTCTGGTGTGCATCATCCTGGCTTCACGTCATTCTGGCTTCATGTCTTTCTGGCTTCACATCATCCTGATTCTATATCATCCTGACTCCATGTTTGAAGGTCAGCAAATCTCTGGGAGCTGGGATCCCTGAAGGTTGGAGTCTGTATCTTTTGAAGCTATCATAGGATTCTTATACAAATATGCTGTTCATTCACAAGCTACATATTAGAGTCAGCACTTTGAGAAATGATGTGTAAGGAGTGGTAGGATGGGTTACCACCTCCCACAATTATAATTTTCCACTGTTACAAAACCAGTTAAATTGGGACTCCTCATGACCTCCTCCTTGAGTTTGATAATTTGCTAGAACAGCTCAAAGAACTAAGGAAAGTGCTTTACTTACCCATTTATTATAAAGGAAACAGCCGTGTGGAAGAGGTGTATAGGGCAAGGTTTTGGGAAGGGACACAGAGTTTCCACACTTCTCTGAGCATGCCACCATCCCAGCTCCTCCAGGTATTAAACCAGCCTGGAAGCTCTCCAAACTCCTTCAGTTAGAATTCTTTATGGAGGCTTCATCTTGAAGGAGTAATTGATTAAATCATTGGCTGTTAGTCATTAACTCAACCTGCAGCCCTTCTTCCCTCTCTACAGAGGTGAAGGGAGTGGGTTGAAATTTTCAACCCTCTAATAACGTGGTTGGTTCCCTGGCAACCAGCCCCCAATCCTTAGAGACTTTCCAAAATTTATCTCATTAACATACACTCTGGTGTGGTTGAAAGGAGTGTCTTATGAATCATAAAAAAAAAAAAAAAAAAGGCTTCATTCATTTTTATCACTCCAGAGCTGTTGCAGGAGCTGGGAACAATCAATAGAGTTGCCCCACTCTTGTCCACAGGGAATACATTCCAAGACCCTCAGTGGATGCCTAAACCCACAGATAATACTAAGCCTTACATATACTGCATGTTTTCTTATACAGACATACATTTTTACTAAAAAAAAAAACAAAAAAACACTTTATGGTTTCTCTTTGGCATGTCCAAATTGGCAGCATCACTACTCTTTCACTTTGGGGCCACTACTAAGAAAAATAAGGGCTACTTGAACACAAGCACTGTGATACTGCAATGTTGATATGTCAACCCAGATGGCTACTAACTGACTAATGGGCAGTTAGCATGGGCAATGTGAATACACTGGACAAAGGGGTAATTCACTTCCTGGGAGGAACAGAGCAGAACAGCACGAGATTTCATTATACTACTCAGAATGGTGCACAATTTAGAGCTTACAAATTATTTACTGTGGAATTTTCCATTTAATATTTTTGGAGGATTGTTGACTAGGAGTAACTGAAACCATGGAAAGTGAAACCATAGATAAGGTACTACTGTCTTAGAGCAGAAGATACTCCTATTGCTCTTATCACTTTGGAAAGTACAAGTATTTTAGTAGCTTTCCCCATGAGCTGGGGATGAATACCAAAATATGTCTTTCTTATATCACACCATCACAGTGGTGTTAAAGATAAGGTCAAATATCAATTAAAGTTGTGCATGAACTTTCTCCAATTCTCTGAACACTTCCTTTGGATTTTCTCTCACATTCATTGTTACTGTTGCTTAAGTTTCTAGCACCATAATCTTGATCCCAATAGCTCTCTAGATATTGCCTTTATTAATTTCACTTAATTCCTTCTCTAAACTAAACTAACTTTTAAGAATATATGTGGCTTCAAATTGATCACAGTGACTTGAATAAATGGAGGTTTATTTTTCTTTCTTAAGAATCCACAGGTAGGCAATTGCCAGCCTTGATCTAACAGACAACAGTATTAGAACTAACATCTGTGTTTTTTCTCTTGAATGTTCTTATATGATAACAAAAGATCTATAAAAGTTACATCTATCACATCCATATGCAAGACAAGAAGAGCAAGTAGGGATATGTC
The DNA here is from genome assembly GCA_004026765.1 of Micronycteris hirsuta. Lineage (NCBI taxonomy): Eukaryota > Metazoa > Chordata > Mammalia > Chiroptera > Phyllostomidae > Micronycteris > Micronycteris hirsuta. The sequence continues at coordinate 90,415 of PVJI01003556.1, forward strand.
CAGTTGCATCTGTAAACTTTTATCAAAACAAAAACATTCCCAGAATGTTCCCAGTAGATTACCTCTTATTTCTCATTGGCCAGATCTGGAGGGAGGCGGGAATGTGGGTCAGAGTTACACTGACTGGCTTAGACAATAGTGATCCAACTCCTGGAGATGGGCATGGAGCAGCTCTGAACAAAATTGGGACTTTTTTAGTAAAAAAGTAGAGAGAAATGGATATTTAGGTAATTAATGTGCAACAAACACTAATATCATCAGTTCCTCTTTTTCACTCTTGCTCAAAAGTCTTCAATGCTCCTTGCCTAGATCAATTTTCCTTTGTAAGGAAAACAAATGTTTTATCCTGACAGAAGTGGGCACATATTTTGGGTCTGGGTTTGCCTTTCATGCCTGCCTTGCCTCAGTCAGCATCACTCCCCAAGAGCTCAGAGGGTGACATGGGGTCCTCCCTAAATTGCCTCAGACCAAAGTGCCTACTCTGTAACAAAAGAGGCATTGGGCACATCACAGTGAGATTCCTGGCTTCCCATATACTGCACCATTCAGAAGCTATCAGCACTGGAATGGCCCCTTGAAGGGGCATCTAAGCTTCTGATGGGAGATCACCCTGATATAATGGGCTGTCATCCTTAAGAATATGGTAAATATCTTAACTCTGTTACTATCATATGGTGCTGTATCCCCAATGGGAAGAATATGCAGGTCTGAGAACCAAGATGTGAAAGTAAATGGTCACCTAGCTGACCATCCCTTCCACTGACCTACTTGGGGAATGTGTGCTTCCCATCTCCAAAACTTTACCTTATGTGAGTCTAGAAGTCCTGGGTCATAGAAGAAATATGCTTCTATCAGGGGATACAATAGTTCCACTGAACCTAAAAGCTAAGACTGTTGCCTGACCCCTTGGGGCTACTTGTGACAGTCGACAAGCATGTGCAGAAGGAAATCACCCCATGAGCAAGGAGTCATTAATTATGATCATCATGAGGAGGTATGACTGCTATTACTAAGTGGAGCCAGGGAACATGATCTAGTGGGTCACCCTAATACTCCCATGCCAAGCTCTTACTCTAAATGGTTAAGTAGAGCAACCAAAGCATAAGGGGATGGTAGACAGAAGCTCAAATCCACCCACACTACCCCTCCCCATCAAACCATTTAGACCAGCAAAAGTTCTAAGATGAATATAAAGGGAAGGAGTTTGTGAAAATCAGCTATAGTTTTAGCTGATGCCAACTGCATGCAGCAGCCACTAACTGTTAATCCTCCTCTTAAAAGATTTACCATAAATACAACAACAAAAATCTGGAGGAAAACATGCCTGAATGGAGGAAATTAAGGTGGAAGGCAAGCAGTTATGAGCGGAATTGGGATGGAATGAGGTGAATGCTGTTGGAGCCCCACCAGATCCCCTTCACCAGGCTGATGCCCCAAGTCCCCAGCTGCTGTGTGTTAGCTACTAGCTGCTTACAGCTACCTCTTTCTCCAGAGAATTGCCTTGGGCCAAATGAGAGCGGCTACCTGGATGTTGTGCCCACTTCATTGACTGACTTCCTTCATCTGCTTATCTAATCTGCTTATCTCCATCTTCATATCTTGGGTCACTTTCTCCAAAACTCCTCTGCTCATGGTTCCCTATTTCAGATTCTGCTTTTAGGAAATGTGATCAAGGATTTGTTTTGGATTAAATCCTGTCCTCCCAAAAGACATGTTCAAGTCTTAACTCTCAGTAGCAAAGAACATGACCTTATTTGGAAATAGGGTCCTTCCAGATGTAATCAAGTTAAAATGAGGATATACTGGATTAGAATGGGCCCCAATCCAATGACTCACGTTTTTATAAGACGACAGCTAGAGAAATAGACAGGCACACAAAGAGAGAAGTCTGCCATGTCATGATGGCTGCAGACATTGGACTTGTGCTACCACAAGTAAACACCAAGGATTGTCTGAAACCACCAGAAACTGGAAGAAGTAAAGAAAAATTCTCCCCTAGTGCCTTCAGAGGCAGCATGGCCCAGTCATAAGCCACCCAGTTGTGTTAAAATAGTCACAGGAACAAGCACATTGTCATTGAAGGTCCAACTTAAATTTGACCTCCTTTCTAAAGCTTTCTCTGGCCGGTCCTCCTGGCACCTCTGTCTCCCCTGAGCACCCACACCACATATTCTCCCCTGCACTCCCTGCTGGTTGCCGTGCACAGCCTGGCCTACGTTTTGACTTGTCCTGGTGCTAGACTGTAAGCTCCTGGAGGGCAGCCCAGGATGACACTTATGCTAATTTCCCAATTTAGGAGGTCTCTCTTTTTTTTTAAAGAAAGTTTTTTTCTAAATTTTTAAAAAGATTTTATTTATTTATTTTAGAGAGGGGAAGGGAGGGAAAAAAGAGAGAGAGAGAAACATCAATGTGCAGTTGCCTCTCATGTGCCCCTTGTTGGGGACCTGGCCTGCAACCCAGGCATGTGCCCTGACTGGAAATTGAACCAGCGACCCTTTGGTTCACAGGCTGGTGCTCAATCCACTGAGCCATGCCAGCCAGGGCTAAGAGGTCTCTTTTGTTAGCATTATCCTTTCAATAGAAAATGTGGAAGCATTTTTTTGTGTGTGTGGATTCTTATTTTAGCTAACACTCCCTGTGCATAAATGATAGGAAAAATAAAAGTTGAAAATTGCTAAAAATAAAGTTTTTTTGTTTTGTTTTTTATTTATGAAAGATTTTATGAGTTGGACCACTTGGCACATGGAGGACAATATAGAGCAATGACATAGCTAGAGGAGTAGAATGAAAAAATACCATAGGCTAGTAAAAAAAAAGTGGATAGATAAATAAAACATTTGAAAAAGTTGGCATTTGTTAATCTCCTTGCTTAAAAAGATCCTGAGACTATTTGATTCTCTTAATTCATCTCATTTGCAAGACTAATGCCCTTAAATTCCTCTGGAAGCTGAAGCGTATCTAAAACAAATACAGGTGAATGGAAAAGGGTTATTTACGTACTTAACAGGAAAATAGAAGGATACAGGTCTCAATTTCAAGCCCTTTGATTTCAGCATTCAAAAGTGTTTATTAATTAAGAAGACTTTCACATTCTGACCCACCCATTGTTTGCTTGTTAGTGTTCTTAATTTATATCTAGAAAGTTTCCTTTGAGAAAAAATGTCCTACAGAATGCCCGTGATCTATCAGGACCACATTTCTGGGACTCTTTTCTGATTCGGCTCTTTCAGAGCCTGTTGCTTCCCAAGGAGAGTACTGCTAGTCCATAGTGCAAGAGATAAATAGTATAAATAAAAAGAGCTCATTTTTGGAAGCCATGCTGGAAATTGTTGCCTTAGCATACATACATTCTTCAAACTCGTGTGTAGGACTAACTGCACCGGTTGACGTGGATAACGACAAATCTTTTAAATGTAACATTTTAGTCTAGTTAACTAAAAAAAAGTCTATAAAGTCAAATGTAATATTTGTTTTCTCTAAAGTCCCCAAAGGAAAGGTGGATATGATTTAATTGTAAATCACTAGCATGATTTTAAATAGAGTAGAATAAGTCATTGTCAGAGTTAGCCACTGATCAATATGATGGGTAGGATGAAGGCAAGATCACTTACTGACATATCTAATTTTATATACATAAAAGAATTAAAAATAAGAAATCTCTTACTGAGTATTCTGGAAGTTTTTTTTTTCCATGAAGGCTTTCTTGTTTTTTCTCCTTTTTTCCTAAAATATGTCAAAATGTTAGCAGAATGACATCAGTGTTCTTCTGCCCTAAATGTCTTATATTCAAAATATTCAAATGTAAAATAGGATAAAAAGAGAGCTCCAGTTTTGGACGGCAAAGAATAAGAGAACATTTAGAGTATCCAGTGTCATTCTACAAAAACCTTTTCTTTCCTCATGAGGACTTGTGATACTCTGCCCTGGAAAACCAATACACAGTATTGTACAGTGTGATAATGTGTGTGCGCTGCTCTGTGAGAGTTGGCAGCAAAAGTCAGGGAAGAGATAGTACTCATGGTTTTAAAGGTAAGTAATAAGGTCACTGCAAGTAGAATTTTTCTTTTGTCAAGTCTCAGTACACATCATTTTTCTGAAAATTGATTTTATTTGCACTTCCATACTGGATAAGAAAACGTCATCATATTAATTCTATCAGCTCACCTACCTGTGATAATCTCAAGATTTTAAGAGCCAGACCACCAAACAGGACATAGTTGTGCAGATTAAGTTTGGGAAGTTATCAGTCCACCAATCTTACTTGTCAGAAATATTTTTAGAGTCTGTTCAATATTTTTTATTATCACATAAATTTAAGACATGAGTATTTTGTTTATGTCTTTTTATATAAAACAGATAATAAGATACATCCTAGGGAAAGTAATTCATTTGCATTTATCTACTTATTTATTTACATTTGTTTATTCATTAACTATCATCCATTCCTTTAACACAAATGGGAAATTCTGCTAAGTGATGAAGATGTAAAGATGAGTAAGACACCGTACTTGCCTTCAAAGAGCTCTTAGGGAGTTCAGCAGGCAACCACCAAGATATAGTATGATTTACAGAGATTCAGCCACTTCCAAATAGGCCAAAAATGCTCCACCCAAGTTGAAAAAAACATTTTGGGCTCTTTAGAACCACTGAGACAGTTAGCTCTGATCTCAGATAAGTGTAGAAAACAAATCCCCACTAAACTGGGAATTCCATTCTTCTGTGTCACTTTCTAAATCCTTGAAAGCCAAGTTCTTCATTTTCTTCTTTATTCTCATTTCAAGAGCAGGTAACTTTGAGTTCACTCTGCCCAAATCCCCTCTTCCAAGAGTGTTGGTATTTCAATTGGTTTTAGGTAGCTCTCTGTGGTCTTTTTTTGTTTTTGTTTTGTTTTCAATACTGGAGAGAGATAGGGGGAGAGCAAGGACTACATGTCTTGAAAAAAATTTTACCTGCTAGTGAGTGGGACCACTTACACTCTCTATTCTTCTCACCTGGGCTTCCAATACCATGCAGTTTTATGTCCTTTATAAGACAGGAGAAATAAAAAACTCTAGCTGACCTCACCCCCATCAGCTGTTCTTGTTCCATCCTCCCCACACTCACTGACTCTCGGTTCCTGGGCTCTGAGTTCTTTTGCTCACACAATAGGTCTGTCACTCTGCCTATCTCTGTCTCCTCATTCTGACTGTGGATGACGACATATCACACATTCTCTGTATTATGCTGACATCCTAGTGACAGCATATGTATGCTTACATATGTATGTATGTCTAATGTATACTTACACGCTATGACCTTTATGTTTTACTGCCACGTCTCTTGTACTAGATACCTTACTAACTCTCAAGAAGAATGAATAGTATAGTGGAAAGAATAAGGCTTTGAAGACAGTCAGAACTGGGATTACCTCTTGACTGTGGCATTTATTTGCTGTGTGACTTTGAGCGAGACCAGACCTCTCTAAGCCTCAGTTTCAGTTGTTATTACCTGACAAGGTTTTTGTAAGGATTAAATTGTATGACACTTTTAAAACACCTAATATATCATACAACCAATAAGTAGAAGCCATTTTTATGATTATTTGTATGCACTCCTTGCTTATAAACAGGGCTGGACATGCCCACTCACTGTGAAGTGTATCCATTCATTTGCAGTGTGTTGAGAACCATGCAAAATTCTGAGGCTACAGTGTGAACTACACCAGGTCCCTGTCCTAAAGGAATTCACAGATCTGACAGAAGGAAAAGTACATACACACATTATTATGGCACTAAGTGATCATAGCACAGTAGGAAAAAAGCCGCAGTGCTTTGGAAATACAGGGGACAAAGACTCTGTAGCATGTTGCTCACCAGAGAGGAATAAGCCCTGTTGAGATAGAATTTCAAAAAGGGAATTGTACTCATTATTTTTGCTGACTCTGAGCATGAGAATGTTTTTTTTAAATATTTTATTTATTTATTTTTAGAGAGAGGGCAAAAGGGGGAAAAAGAGAGGGACAGAAATATCGATGTGAGAGAGAAACATCAATCTGTTTCCCCCTGTACGTGTCCCGACCAGGGACAAACCCGCAACCCAGGCATGTGCTTTGGGTTGCAGGAATTGAAACGGTGATTTTTGCTTTGCAGAACGATGCCTGACCAATTGAGCCACACAAGGCAGGGTAGCACCATAATCTTGATAGGAGAAGTCCAATTAGCGTGCTTATCAACAAGGAACTATAAAAAGTATACAGAAATCTCCACATCTTCCAGAGTGGGTTTAATCAGGCTTTAGTCAGAAAAACAGAAATCACCCCATTTCAAGCAGGAAGATTTTAATGCAAGGAATTGGGTACTTATGCAAGCACTGGAAGAATGGCAAAAAAGTCAGAGAAGGCCACTGCTAGATCTCAGGGGTGCTGTTAGCTTTCAGGAATTGCAGGAACTCCAAGAAACTGCCTGCAGTTGAGGAATTGCAGGAACTCCAAGAAACTGCAGGCAATGATCATGGCACCGAGATGGGTGTTTAGCAGGAAATGTCTCTGGGGTGACCACAGAATCTCACCTCTGCCAAAACCTACATATCTGCCTTCTGCTACATGGAAGAACAATACCTGACTCCAAATCTCATGTTAATTTCCTATATTTCTTGCTGCTTTGACATCTTGGGATCTTGCTGACTCAGGAGGGACTGCCTCTCCCAGGATTAGCTAAATCCTAGCAAAAGAAACCCAGAGACAGCCCCTTTCATATGTAAACTAACCAATCCGGTCCTTAGTCCCAGTCACCCCTCACACTCTGGGCCACTATACACCTGCCTCAATTGCCCCAGGACCAGACAACTAGGGACAACCCGGTGCCCCACAACTCAGTGAAATTACTCAAACTAGCCAATCAAACCAGCTTGTCACATCTCCTCTGTTCCTCCCCATAGGAAGCACAATAAAGGCTCCTGCCCACATGTTCCTCTCTGCTGATCCGCCACTGACCTGGTGCTTCTCTGTGATGCCCCCTTTTCTTGAAGTCTATAAGTACAACAGACTATTTTTTTCCATGGCAGTCCTCTCCTGACCTCTTGGTCTCACCATACTTGAAAAAAGTTTGGGTTTTCTTTTCTTGTTGTTGAGCACATTATTTATTTGTTTTTAAATTAATCTTTACTGTATTTTTCCCATTACCATTTAGACCGCTTATACTCCCCTCCCCCCAGCAATCACCACACTGCTGTCCATGTCCGTGAGTCCTTTCTCCTTTTGGCTCAATCCCTCCACCCCTAACACCTCCCCTCGTTTAACTGTCATCTGCTCACCATCTATGAGTCTGTCTCTGTTTTGCTTGTTAGTTCAGTTTGTTCATTAGATTCCACGTGTGAGTGAAATCATATGGTATTTGTCTTTAACTGGCTTATTTCACTTAGCATAATATTCTCCAGGTCCATCCATATTGTTGCAAATGATAAATTCTTTTTCTTTTTTACAGCCAAGTAGAATTCCATTATGTAAATGTCCTGTAGTTGTTTTATCCACTCATCTACTGCTGGACACCTGGGCTGCTTCCATATCTTGGTGATTGTAAATAATGCTGCAATGAACATAGGGGTGCTTATGTTCTTTTGAATTAGTGTTTTGGGTCCCTTCGGTTATATTCCCAGAAGAGGGAACAGTGGGACAAAAGACCGATCCATTTTTAATTTTTTGAGGTATATTCACACTGCTTTGCACAGTGGCTACACCAGTCTGCATTCCCACTAACAGTGAAAAAGGGTTCCCCTTTCTCCACGTCCTCACCAGCACTTGTTTGTTGATTTATTGATGATGGCCATTCTCACAGGTGTTTGTTGATTTATTGATGATGGCCATTCTCACAGGTGTGAGGTATCTCACTGTGGTTTTAATTTGCATTTCTCTGATGTTTAGTGACAATGAGCATCTTTTCATATGTCTATTGGCCATCTGTCTGCCCTTTTTGGATAAGTGTCTATTCAGGTCCTTTTCAATTTTTTAATTGGGTTGTTTGGTTTTGAATGTTCAAGCTTAATGCACAATTTGATGCAGATCCATTGGTCTACTGACTAAGCCATTTTGAATGTGATAGCTACACAGTACACATGCTCACTCAAGAGCATCTTCTGCCCCCACTGACTAGTACAGTGAAGTCATCATTGTTCATGCATGCACATTCCAGTTCACTCTCCTTGGCTGCCAGGTTACATTGATGTCATGCAAACTGTTCTCATCAAATTAACAATGGCTGGACTTTTTTCAGACAGATCGCGTTGTATATTCTCAATGTCTGTCTACTAAGAGAGCCTGGAGGAAAGGACACAAAGCTCATTCAGCACTGAATCTTAGTTTGGGGATGGCTCTGAGTGAGGAGTTGAATTTAGACTGTAGTAGGGTGAGGTCAGAGTAGAGAGACTTATTAGAAGGCTATGGCAATAGTCTAGATAATAGAGGATGTTGTCTCTAGGACAGGTGGTAGAAGTGGAGGCAATGAGGAGCAGTCAGATTCTGGATGTGGTTTGAAGTACCTCCAGCATGATTTCCTGAAGGCTCAGGTATGGGGTGTGAAACAAATCTGGATTCCAAGATTTTTGGCCCCAACAAATAGCAAGATACACTTGCCATCACCTGAGATGGAGATAGCTGTGTTGGGAGCAAGGTGGGGAAGGGAGATCAGGGATTTGGCTCTGGAAATTTTGTTTTCAGATGCTTATTAGACATTCAAATGAACTTGTAGGGCAAGCAGGTGGAGTAGGGTTTAGGAATTTGGGAGAGAGATCTGGGCTGGAGATATAAAATTAGCAATCATCAGCATATCGATGAGCTTTAAAGTCGTTGGGACTGATAACTCAACAAAGAGAATGAGTGTAAACAGAGAAGAGGACCAAAGACTGAGTTATTTTACATCATTAGTGGCCCTGACAGTAGCATTTTGTAGGGAATCTTGGGAGAAAACTTATATTGGAAAGAAAATGGGAGGAAAGAAATACATAACTAAATATAGGGGACTCTTTTGAGGAATTTTGCTGAAGGAGTAAAAGAAATGAACTGGTAGCTGGTAAAGAAAGTGAAGGCAAAGAAATTTTACCTTTTAGGATAGGAGAACTAATAGCAGGCTGAAGGCTGATAGGAGTGACCAGTAAGAAGTGAAAAATGTTGATGGTGTGAGCGTGGAAGAATTGCTGGAGTGTTACCTTTTAGTAGGTGATGTGGGGTGAGAGCAAACATACAAACAGAGGAAGTGGCTTTATTCAGGGGCATAGAATGCTCATCTATAGTTGCAGCAGGAGGGCTGAGTATGTCCACTGTAGGGTGTCATGCCGGTGGGAGGATGGTAGTGGTGGTAGGGAGAGTCTGTGGACATTCTCCCATGACTGCTTCCACTTTCTCAGTGGCATTGGAAGCAAAGTTGATATTCACATATATTTATTGTTAATCATGTCATACGCATCCTCCTCTGGACCACAGCTTGGAGACTTGGGAAATGGGAATGCCTTCTCACAAGGAAGGCAATTTATCTGAAGCGTGGGGGTGGGAGCAGGGTTGAGAAGGGCACAGGAGCATTGCACATAAAGGTGTGGAAGCTGAAAAGAAGAGTGAAAATTTTCTGCACTTAGAGCATAAATGGCATGTTTGGACAGAGATAGGATAGGGGCTAGGACAGAACTTAGGGCCAAAACATACGATAGTCTGTACATATTTCGATATTTAAAAGACAGCTCAAATAGGAGAGTAGAATAATAACCTTTGCACTTTACGAAGATAATTTCTTGTCCTTGTAAAAAATGAATTCCACTGAAGACAGAGGTTCAAGTCAGGAAAGCAGGTTAAGAAAATATTGCAATTATGTAAGTTGAACATGATGAGGACATGAATGAAGACAGCAAGAGAGGAGCACTAAAGTATTAGTTGATATATATTCAAGAGAACAGAAGTGACTGGGTAGTTATTTGAATGTGGGGAATGAAAGGCAAGCAAAAGTCCAGAATATGAAGCTTCCTCCTTAGGTTACTAGGTGAAAGGTGAAGATATTGACTATGATTGATAAGGTTGGGAATGCAACTGAAAGAGAAGGTTGGAGTGGGGAGGAGAAAATGAGTGTGGTTTTAGACAGTTGATGTCAAAGTTCTTTCAAGTCATCCATAATAAGAGTGGATTTTATAGAACAGAGTTAGGCTACATATTTCGATGTGAGAGCCACAAATATATAAATGAGATCACCGAGAAGAGAGTATAGAACAAAAAGAGAAATACATCAAGAACAAATATCAACATTTAATAGGAAGAAGTATCAATAAAGGGAACGAAGGAAGAATGGCCAGGGGGAAAGAGAAGAACCCAATAAAGTGATGTCATGGAACTCAAGGAAAAGTGTTTTACGAGGTAGGAGCGCAGGTAAAAGACTTTAATAGTGCCCATCACAATGTGAGGTTTATCTATCGACACAGAGGTGACACTGGAGGAGTGATCCGACAGAAGAGGTGGAGAGTATTTTCTTATAGCATGCCCAGACCTGTGTGAAAATGTCCTTCTAATTCTTTGTTCATCCTGAGTTTTAAATAGCTGATAACAGCTTAAACTGTTAGCTGTCCTAGGAATAAAGGAAGGATATCCTGAGTTCTGGGGTCAGACATTATTCAGCTAAAATAGCTGGGCTTGGGGGAAGGGAGAGGGAGCCTAGAGGCTTTCCTAGAGCTCATAACATCACGTCATTTCTCATTCTGTGGTGGCTCTTCCCGTTTCAGATATAACTAGACATTGAACATTTTTACTGTGCTGGTGCTGCTTACAATGATTGCTGTCTGTTTATAGGTTTGTAGCCAAAAAACCTAATGTGTGGTCAGACTCCTTTCCATGCTGGGCACATGTGCACGCTGATGTGTGCTTGGCAGAGACATTCCTGATTTGCACAGCCTGTTGCAATTTGCCTCTTGTGTTCACAATAACCCTGTGGGTTTTTCTCAAAAATAGCCATCTCATTCCTTGGAATAGTATTCCGAGACTGCTTCTCTGAACTATATTTATTCTCATCACCAAAGGTGATTCTTTAATGCTTTATGGTTTCTAAAGCACTTTCACACTCAACATATTTAACTCGAGCTTCAAAATAACCTTATGAGATAGATGAGTCAGTTGTTAATGTTATTTCCATATTATGGATGAGAAAATCAATGCTCGAAGAAATCACATGACTTAGTAAAATTTGCACAGTTAATATTTGGAAACATGATAATAGCTAATAGTTTTATTGTATTTCCATGGACTAACACTGTTCTATGTATTGTATTATGTATACTATATATTATACTTTGTATATTATATATAATTATATCTAATATATAATATAGTATATTATATATACTATATATTATATATAATAGTATAATATAATATATATTACACTATATATTATAATATTATACTATTGTATTTATACTATTGTACAACTCAATCTTGCAAGGCAGGTGCTATTATTACCCCATTTTATGATGCAGAAACTTGGGCAAAAAAGGGGTAAATAATTTATCCAAGCTAAAAAGTAGTAGAGGAGGGATTTCATTTTTCTCTCTCTCTCTCTCTTATTTTTAGCATTTGCCAATTTCCATGGTGTAAATATTAATTTTAACCACAGCTTATTTCAAGCTACCAATATGATGTCAACCAGCTTGCAAAATTCCTGAAAATTTAATAATCCGTTCCACTTCTATCCTAAGTGTTTTTCTGTAACACACTTAAAACTCCTGACAACAGTCTTGTAAGGAAGATTATGTTCATTAGCCATAGTTGACACATGAGGAAACTGAGGAACGAAGAGGTTAAGTAAATTGTCCAAAATCAAACAGTTACCAAGTAGCAGAGTCAGGATGTGGATGTGAGCACAGAGTTCCTGAGCCCCAGCTCGCATCTGCTACACTGTTCCGCCCGCTTCTCAAACATGGCCTAGGTCTTTCAGCTTCCCCTTCAGTGTCTCTTTAAAAAGAAGGGGGGCAGGGGGAAACAATTGCTTTGAAAGTCCCCTGCCTGGTTGTTCAGTCTCCCATCTCTCCATTCTATCTTATGTACTATTAACAAAATTTTCTCTAAAGAAAGGAGCTGGTTATGTCAGTCCTCTGCTCAAATACTGTCAAATAGTTTGCTGCTACAGAGAGCATAACGTGCAAACTCCGCCCCTTAGTACGGTGTCCTCTGTGCTCAGTTCCAAATACCTTTTCTAGTCTTCATGACAGCTCTCCTGAAGTACTGTCTGCTTCAGTTATGCCATATTCATTGCGATTTCCCAAATTGTCCATACGCTTTTTCACTCTGGGCACACACTAATCTCTCCATCTGTCAAAGTCCTACCATCTTTCAAGGTTCTGTACAAACGCCACTTTCTCTCTGAGGTCTTTCCACATGCTTCCAGTTGGAATAAATTTATTTTCTGCTTCCCCATTGTCCCTCGCCATTTGATTTGTACTACCTCGATTACAGCACTTAGGACAATCTGTTTTTTATTATAGTTATATTCTATAGTGTGGGAGATATGCCTGTCTCTCCTACTACGGAATGAGTCTTTGAGGGCAGGGGCCATGATCGATTCCTCTGGATATCTCACCCACAGGGTCCAGGCCAGTGTCTTGCGAATCGCAGAAGCTGAATGAATATTTGTGAATTTTATTGCTAGATTATATCAAAGAAAATCTGAGCATCGTATAAACTGAGTAGTTACTCTCCTCTTGCCCAGTGCATGGTAATTTCCTGATTACAGGAGTGCTAGTCTTCTCATCTTCTCGGTCGACCAGGGAAGTCGTGAGAGAGCCACGAGGGGTGGACTGACTCGTGAGAGAGCCACGGCTGACGGAGGGAGGTCCTGTAGCAGGTTCTGTCCTGGTCTTGTCTCCCTGCACTCATCTGAGGTGGTGATGATGTATTCCACTGAAATCCTCCTCTTGATCACAGACACAGCCCCTCTCGGTCTGCAAATCCATCCTGGAGGGTGGGGGTTTTCACCTTACGGAACGAGAGCACAGAACTTCTTTTTCTCTCCCCATCTTTTTATGTCTTTGTTGTCTTACTTTTAAAGCCTTCACAATACCACAGACCCAACAATCAGCTTTCCTAAGGTGGCTGCTCACATACTTCCGAGGTATTGTGCGTTCACTTTCAGACAACCGCCACAAAGGAAAGAAGGCAATAAAGCAAATCACACAACTTTTTTCGGTTTCCTAGCGCACAGAAATGTTATGTTGACACTATACTGTAGTCTATTAAGTGTGCAATACTATTTCATCTAAAAATGTACGTATCTTACTTTAAAAACACTTTATTGCTAAAGGCGGTGACCATAATCAAAGCCCCTTTTTGCCGATGGAGGGTCTTGCCTTGATGTTGGTGCTGCTGACTGATTTGGCGGGGGGTGGGGGGGTGGGGGGGGTCCCTTCTGAAGGTTGGGTGGCTGTGGTGATGTCTGAAATTAAGACAGCAGTGAAGTTTTCCACCTCAGTTGGCTCTTCACAAATAATTTCTCTGTAGCATGTGATGCTGTGTGATACACTTTACCCACAGTAGAACTTCTTTCAGAATTGTAGTCGATCCTTTCCAATACTGCCTCTGCTTTACCAACTAAGTTCCTGTCATTTTCTGAGTCCTTTGTTATTATTTCAACAAACTTCACAACATCTTCTCCAAAAGTCGATTCCATCACAGGGGACCACTTTCTTTGCTCATGCATGAGAAGCAGCTCTCAATCTTGACCATGAGATTGCAGCAATTCAGTCCCATCTTCAAGCTCCACTTGTAATTCTAGTGCTCTTGCTCCTTCCAGCACATCTGCAGTTACTCCCTCCACTGAAGTCTTGAACCCCCTCAAAGTCATCCATGAGGTTTGGAATCAACTTCTTTCAAACTTCTGTTAATGTTGATATGTTGACATCTTCCCATGAATCATAAATGTTCTTAATGGAATCTAGAATGGTGAATCCTTTCCAGAAGGTTTCAATTTACTTTGACCAGAACCATCAGAGGAATCATGATATATGGCAGCTATAGCCTTAAAAAATGTATTTCCTAAATCATAAGACTTAAAAATTTCTCCAGAATGGCCCTAGCTGTAGTGGCTCTTAGGATTGAGTGCCAGCCTGCTAACCAAAGGGTTGCTGGTTCGATTCTCAGTCAGGGCACATGTCTGAGTTGCGAGCCAGGTCCCAGTTGGGGGTATGCGAGAGGCAACCACACATTGATGTTTCTCTCCCTCTCATTCTCCCTCCCTTCCCCTCTCTCTAGAAATAAATAAATAAAACCTAAAAAACATCTTGCAAAAAAAATAAATTTCTGCAGAATAGATGTTGTGTTAGCAGACATGAAAATAACATTAATCGCATTGTACATCTCCATCAGAGCTCTTTGGTGACCAGGTTCATTGTCACTGAGCAATAACATTTTGAAAGAAATCTTTTTTTTATGAAAATTAGGTCTCAACAGCAGGCTTAAAATATTCAGTAAACTATATTTAAACAGATGTGCTGCCATCCAGGCTTTCTTGTTCCATTTATCGAGCACAGGCAGAGCAGATTTAGCATAATTCTGGAGGGCCCTAGGATTCTCAGAATGGTGAGTCAGCACTGGCATCAACTTAAAGTCAGAAGCTGTGTTACCCCTCACAAAAGACGTAGGCCGTCCTTTGAAGCTTTGAAGTCAGGCACTGACTTCTGTCTAGGTATGAAAGTCCTAGATGGCATCTTCTTTCATTATAAGGTTGTCGTGTCTACGTTGAAAATCTGATTTTTGGTGTAACCACCTTCATTAATTATCTTAGCTAGATCTGGGTAACTTGACGCTGCTTTTACAGCACTTGCTACTTCACCTTGCACTTTTTATATTACGACAATGGCTTTTTTTGTAGACCTCATGAGCCAACCCTTGCCCACTTGAACTTTTTTTTGCAGCTTCCTCACTTCTCCCAGTGTTCCTAGAATTAAAGAGAGTTAGGGCCTTGCTCTGGATTAGGCTTTGGCTCAAGGAAATGTGGCTGGTTTGATCTTCCATCCAGACCACTAAAATGTTCTCCATATCAGCAATAAGGCTGTTTTGCTTTCTTATTATTTATGTGTTCACCAGAGGAGCACTTTCAATTTCCTTCAAGAACGTTTCCTTTGCATTCGCAGCTTGGCTAATTGTTTGGTACTAGAGGCCTAGCTTTAAACCTATCTTGGCTTTTGACATGCCTTCCTCACTAAGCTTACTCATTTCTAGCTGTTGATTTAAATTAAGACATGAAACTCTTTTCATTCGAATGTTTGGAGGTTATTGTAGAGCTATTAGTTGGCCTACTTTTAATATTGTTGTGCCTCAGGGAATCGCAAGGCTGGAGGAGAGGGTGAGAGATGGTGAAATGGCCGGTCAGTGGAGCAGTTTGCACACACACACAACATCACATTTATTGATTAAGTAAGCCATCTGTTATGGGCACAGATTGTGGCATCCCCAAACATTTAATATAGTAACATCAAAGATCACTCACCACAGATCACCACAACGAGTATAATAATAATGAAAAAGCTTGAAATATTGTGCGATTTACCAGAATGTGACAGAGACACAAAGTGAGAACAAGCTCTTGGAAAACAGTACTGATAGACTTGCTTGACACCGAGTTGCCACAAACTTTCAATTTACTGCGAAGCGCAATACAGGGAAGAGAAATAAAAAAGGTATACCTGCATCTGGAATGTCTACACTACCTACCGCCACCACAAGATGAATAGAGTTGACTTGGTGCCTTCCAGGACACTCAGGTGTGCTCAAGGTGAGTTTCTGGTACTCTTCTGGATAGAGCAGAAAGATGAGAACAGCACCCGCACTTCAAGTACACCGACCCAATCACCGTCAGGCACATCCCTGCCTGAACACAGGGCAGGGTATCACAACAGCGGCTCTCCCGGCATTTGGGAATGGGCAAGTATTTATTGTTGGGTCCATCCCGTGCATTCCAGGATATTTACCAGCACTTTTGGCCTCTCCCCACTAGATCCCAGTAACATACCCTCTCAGTTGTGACATGCAGAAATGTCTCCACATATTATTGCCAAATGCCCTTGAGTGACAAAAACTCCCCCAGGTGAGAACCGCTGATACAGGGCTTTCCTGACACAAACTGCCACATAAGCGACCCCAGTCGGCTATGATTTCATTGGCCTCTCCAGCCCTTCCATTAGTAGCCCATGATCAGCTGCATGCTGTCTTTGGGGTTAGTGTTCAGAGTTCCAATCCCCGGCATCCTGGATGGCTGCCTCCAGGACGGGTGACAGGATGGCACTGGTAGTGAATCCCAGATGGAACAGAAGGTGAGACGGGGATATTTCCAGCAGATGTTATGTTCATGTTGGCTACTGTTCCTTTGGGAGTTCTCTTGCCTCTGAGTCCGGCACTCTGAACCAGGCCCCGGCAAGGAGAAAAAAAAAAAGGCAAATGAGTTCAACCTGAAGGCTCTTGTTCTAATTAGCTTGCATTTCTTAGCAAAGAATAGTTTTGGAAGGATCTCATTTTATGGGATCTTGCCCTGAATTCAAACTACATAAGACATTCTCCTTAGCTGCTTTAACAAAACACCTCGAAAGGTCAATAAGTCATTTGGGGGAAGGGAGAATATATATATTTTTTAAAAACCCCATTGTCAAATTTCCATCCTCCTTCAACACAAACCCATCCTTTTCTACCCAGACTCTTCTTTCCCTTTTTGAAATGCTTGTGTTTGTATTTCAGGATAAAATATCTTGTCAATGAACATTAGAAATTGTTCACAGATCTTCCAATAACTTGCTTTTCTGTAAAATGCAGCAGTACAAGTTTACATTATATTGGTGTTCAGAATGTTTCTTTATGAAGCTTTTTCCTTGGTGTTAAATGGCCTAAAGTACCATATGTTTCTTAATAAAAAGCCACGTAAAAACGTACATTAATAAACTGAACTCAAAGAAAAGCTGCCCCAAGACGGCTCTAACTAATCCTTTTTATGAGCTTGCCAACAATTTCAAGATTGTTTTAATGAAAAAAAATTTATGTTTCTGTCTTTGAGAACCACAGCACGCCAGTTTCCTCCAGTCGGGCCCCGCCCCACTGCCGGCCCCGCCAGCGCTCCGGTGCCCCGCGGAAGGGCTCACCGTGCCTTGGCGAGCAGTTCACTGGAAGGGCTCAGCTGCCTGGAAACCCCTGCACACACACGTGGCCAAGCAGCCGCTTCCAAGTCCACGCCTTCTTCTGTTCCCAGGCACCACACTGCCACCCCCAAGGCCACTCTGTCCTCTCCGTGGAGCACACTGTGCAGGGAAAGCAGGGGGGCCTGCATGGTCCAATGGCGTTAAAAAGGAAAATTCCTTGGAGCCCAGCCTGAGGAGCCGTGAGCACGTTTCCAGATTTAATGTTTCTAAGTGTGTTGGAGGAGAAGAAATGTGGCCTCTATAATTCACATGGTATTATATCATCATACAATACTGTAATTGCTTATTTATTTGTTGGTCTCAGATACTGGATGGTAAATTCCTCGAAAGTGAGATTATATTTTGTTGACTAAATATAGTGCTTAGCATAATGCCTGGCTTACCAACAGATATTCAATCTATATACACTGAAATTTGATTGCATTCAAATTCCAGTGTGACCACATACTGGCTATAAATTACATAATGTTTATTGATTAAATTAATGAAGAGAATACATTAAGTTACTGCTATATGTTAACCACTATCACATATTGTAATACAGGATAGAAATCACTCAATAAATGATGTCATCTTTTTATTATATTTTAATTATATTTTTATTATTATTGATGCTTAGCTATGAGCCTCAGTTTCTTTCCCACCCTTAAAATGGGTTTCATAATGCCTGCTACCTTACTTGGTTACTTTGAGGATTAAGAGACCCATAGAAAGTGCCTTAAAAAGTTGATTTTCCTAGTTGCCCTTCCTCAGCAGATGTAACGGCCATTGTGCAACCTTCCACCTATTGGAGCACAAAACACAGCAGTCCCCACCGCCACGCGTGACGTAGCACCGCCACAGTCCTTCAAAGGGAAGGTTGCAGGAGGTCCTTGCAGCCTCCCCTCGCCACCTTTAGAGAGAGCACACAGAAGGAGGCACCCCGGTTGGGAGGAAATACCAGCCAAATTTGTGGCTAATGTCTATTGATTATACACTCATCATCTTTGTTTCTACTTTTTCCTTTTTTTCTTCTGTCTCAATACATTCATTTTTGAGAAATGCTAGCCTGTCTCCATAGCACTAGTGAGAATAAGAAAGCACTGTTAACTCTTAGTGGTTCTGCAAAGACAGCAGGGCAGTGCTCGAGACTTGGTATGTTGTGGTATCTTGGAGGGTGAGCTTTTCTGGGCTTGAGGTGGAAATTGAAACGGACATTGCTGGGCACGGCATCTCTTCCTGCCTGGAGTTCTTTCCGTTGTAAGCTATGGATTTGTGTGCTTGTTTTCTTAATCTCTGAAGACTTTGTATTTTAGGTGTTTTTAAATATTTTCATCTCTTACCGGTTTTCATGTAGAGAAAAAAAAGATGTCTTCTTGGGTGACCACAGGGACAGCAGCAGGACAATGAAGAGCAGTCATATAGATAAAATTCTGGGCCCTTACAAGAAAGAACATTCCAGCAATTAGAATGTAATGAAAGGATGGAGACGGCTGGAAGGTGGTGAACTCACCGTCCCAGGAAATGTCCAAGCAGAGATTTGTGTAACCTAGTTAGGGATGCTATAAGAGAAATTTTTGCTTTGAGTAGGGAATTTAACTTGATGATATGTAACCAAAAAAATATTTTTCCCCACCCCACCTCAAGATAAATTTAAACCTGTTCTTATCTCTGAGTTCACACATTTACTCAAGCAGGATGATCCTGCTCACTGTCTTCTATGATCAGCCTTAATGAGCACAATATTGAGTTGGTTTCTTTCTTGGCTCATGGCATCTGGAGAGAGAACGCAAGATGCCTTTTGATCAAGAGTCCTTTGTGGCCGAGGCCTTACAGTTGTTTTCTAGCCCCCTTGTTTGTTAAGTTTACTTTTTTTTTTTATATCATCAGACTAGTTTCCCCCCTCTCTGGTTTTCATCCACATGAAAAGGTTCTGACCCTTGACTTCTCTTGACTCTTGGTTGCTGCACATGCCCTCAATTTTGCTTGTCTGCTTGGTGTCTGTATTTTTGCTTTGCCTTGCTCTTAATTTACATTTGCACCCAATTCCTAACTACCTGCGAATTTGCTATGATGGTTAAGTGTTTGAGTTATGAATTAGCATGAGTTCAAAATACGATTTTTGCTAACTGGCACACCTTGGACAAGTTACTCTAGTCTTCTAAACTTTATTTTTCTTAGTTATTAAATGGAAATAATTATAGTACCTATATGACTGGTGAGGGGCAGTTACTACAATTATCATTTCATGAAGACTGATTCAACTCATACTCTCAGATTCCAGGTTCCTTACCGACGCTCTAAAACCAACAACCACTATCCCAATACAAAACAAAACCTTAATTTAGGCTTCTCTGACTTAATAGAATAGATATGTTCCAGCCCTGCTGGCTATAAACACATTTCCATAAAGCAAGTCCTACTTGTCTGTTAAATTTTATTATAAAATTGAGAACCCAGTTCTCTCAAAAATTATTTTGGACCCTGAATATAATGAAGTTGAACTTCAGAATTAAGAAAATCTTTAAAACCAAAAATAACTTACCAGTGAGATATTATGCATATTCCAAACAGTTGTCATAATCACACACTGTTTACACAGTTATAATAAGAACAAGGCAAGTGCAAGAAGCGTGGGACCTCCGAATCCCATCCATGTGCACAATTCTTTACAATAAATGTGTGACAAAATTCACGAACTTTTGAGTTTATAAATCTATCCAGCAAAGTGAGATCATGTGTCAGCGTCACAAAATTACTACTCACTACTACACTTAGCATTATTATTCCAACTCAGGACAAGAGAACCAGACATCATACGGGTTCGGTAAAGAGGGACCTGGAAATATTCATTGTTGTTGTTGTTAATTTTTTTTTTAATTTACTTGGGTGACATTGGAAATGTTTTTGATGAAACAGGCACAGTGCATTCTTGTTAGTCATTGGCTGTTTCCTGCATATGTCCATCAATCTACATTCTACTCCAAACCAAAATTCAAATAGAACTGAACCCAAATGTTAATGTTTCACTAAACCATGAATTGAACCAACCTTCCCTGGGGGAAAAGGAAAAAAAAACTACTAGAGAAGTTTGATTTGAAGCCAAAACTATATGTTCTATGAAACTATTGAACTGGAACAAAATCAGATCAAAATATACCATGAACTGAATTTAAACTAAACAAATAAATTTTTTATTTCTTTCAAATTGAATCACTGGCTACAAATAAGGTTTACTTTAGTGCATATGATATTTATTTCAATACATGTACAGTTTATCTTGAGCAATTTTTTTCCATGTCAATCTTCTCCTTTACACAAAGGGGACAATGATCCCTACCTACTTCATTAGAGTTACTGTGAAGATTGAATGAAATAATAATCAAGCACTTATATAATCTTCATATTGATGATAGTGATGATCGTTATCATCACCATCGTATCTGCATTTTGTCCAGCACACAAGGGGTCAACTTCGCATTTTAAGTCCTCCAATATGTCCACTGGCCACCAGAGGGCAGCAAAAAGGTAGAAACCCTTGCTGGAACTGACTAGAACTTGAACAAGCACTGAGGGCTTACTATGTGCCAAACGGCTCGCTAATGACCTTGCATATGTTAACAAATTTAATCCTTAAAACAATGCCACATGGTGGCTTCTGTTATTATTCCCAGGGAACAGATGAGGAAACTGAGGCATAAAAAAGGTGAAGAAATTTGTCCAAGGTCATCCAATAACCGATGGCAGAGCCAGCATCTGAACACAGGCATCCTGGCTACAGAGCCCCCACTCTTGATGGACCACGGTATACGGCCATTTGAGGTTCTTTGGAGAATGCTAACTAACCTGGGAGAGGTTGCTGCATCCCAGGATGACCTTATAAAATCTACTCACAGTGTAGGGCCCAGAATATGGAGAGTCAGCGCCTGAGCCAGAGAGTGTAATGCAGTCAACAGCGTCGTTAAAGACCAATTCAGGGCACGAACTCAATAGACAGAAGAACATTCAGCGAGGGGTACAGGAAAATGGGATTTAGGCATAAATGTAGGAAAATGATCAGGATAGTTGCCTTTGACAAAAAGTACTATTCTCGTGGTGGCTGAGTCCAACTGGCTCACCCTTCTGAACCTTCAGTATGTCTTAAAGTTTAAAGTACCAGAACTCATAAGACAACAGGAAGCTGACTCTGTTCCATTTTCACAGCCATTTCTATCTCCATGGGTATTATTTAGTTTAGTTTTCAAAATATAAAACAAACAGCTCAACAACAAAAAAACTATCATCCTGCTCACCACAGCCAAGCCTCTCAAAATAACAGTCCATACCAACTTCCTACGTTTTTCATTTCCCACCCTCTCCGCAGCCCGCTGCAGTCAGACATCTGCCTGCACCACCCCACTGAGACTAACCTCGCCAAGGCCACCCGTCCCCTCCCAAATGCCACATGCAATAGCTACTTTCATCTTTCCCGATGTGCCTGCAGCTTTGACATTGCTGGCCATTCTTACTCTCATGAAACTCTCCAGCCCTTGACTTGAAATACTTCATTTGACCGTCCTCACTCCTGGATCTACCCCTGCTTCTCTGAACACCGCTTTGTAGTCGGCTTCCTGGCTCCTTTTCTCCACCATCTCTTGTCAAAAAAACAAAGTAATGGCTTTTCACTGGCTTCCCTACCTCCACTCTGGACACTCTAATTCCATCCCCAGCATTGCTGTGGAGAGAGCTTCCCAAAATACCAAAATACGACTTCCATCATGATTCTCCCTTGCATGAAATTATTCTCCATTATGAAAACTATTTAGGATGGCATTCAAGAGTCCTCTTCCTGCTTTTCCATGTGGTCCTGACACTGCCTTCAGGCATGGCCTTTGTCTCCTTACAGCTCCTCAAAAATCATTCTAATTCCCTTAGCTTCTCAAGCCTCTTTTTATTTGCATCCTTCAAAATTCAGCTCAATCATCGGCTGCCTCTTTTGCAGGATTCCCTGGAATTCTGCCTCCTGGACAGAGATGCTGGCTTCCCTAAGAGCACCCCAGTGTCCACGCGCCATTGGCTGACTGTGGCTCTTTTACGGATGTGGATCTTCTGGGCCAGACTCTCCTCTTCTCGGGTGAAAGACCGCGTGGAGAATGGCTTGGTATCCTTAGTACCTACCACAGAGAGGCACTTGATATAGTGCACCTAAGTAATGAATGGATTTTCTTAAGGACAAAAATCAACGGGAATGGTAGAACTAAGATACAATGACTGATGTGTTGGTGCTCACAAAAGGATAGGTGATTTACAACTTGAATCTTGATTTTTAATAGATCTCATTAGTTCTTAAAGAGCTGAAGGACAAAGGCAATGCTGAACGCTGCAAATTAGAAGTTAAGTGAGAGTCATCATATTGATTTTATTTCTATATTGATGAGAAGGCAGTGAGAATGTTAATGAGAATCAGCAGGGTCACGCTGAGCAGTGGGCCCAGTGCAAGCAGGCCCGATGGCCCAGGGAGCAGCCTGCGGGACTGGCTTTCCTCTCCACGCCCTGCTCAGCGGAACAAATCCTGACAGTTTAACACGGACCATAAAATGCACTCTCAGAGTCACAGGTCCTGAGCGTATTTGACTGTATTCACGTGAACCAGATTTTTTTGTTTGCTTGTCTCGCCAAAAGGAGTAGAATCTGTTCACCCTGCCTCACTTCTGCCTCCTAATTTAGAAGTAACTTAATAGTCTGAGAAAAATTGTATGCACCTCTTCCCCATTTGTTTAGTAAAGCTTCAGAGAAACATCACCCTTGCTTTAATCCGCTGTCCTAGCAGAGAACTAGGCCATAGCCAGGAGAGGCAGAGACTGCAAAGAAGTGCCCTCACGGTAGCCATTCACCTTTTTACTTTTTGCCTTGACTTTAAGGGCCAAGAAAGGGTAATAAGTATGAGCTTCTAGTTCCTCTCCCATCTGTTCTCTGACCACCAGGTGGGAAGGGGAATAGAGCAGGACCCGCTTCTAGTCTAGTACTGTAAACAACAGGGTGGGTTACTTCATTCTTTCCCGCTGGACTTACCTCCAGTCCCCCGTGTAGCCTGGTAATTATGCGCGTGCCCTTTGCATTCAACATTCTGGGTTCAAATCCTAGCTCTTCAAGTTAGAGCCATGTGAATTTCAGACAAGTTATTTAACCCCGTGGGTCCTCAGCACTCTCAGTTGTAACACGGGGATAATAATAACTTCCTCCGAGAGTTGCTCTAATGAGAAAATGCCTATAAAATGTTTGGCATCAAGCCTGAATCAGCACTTTGTAAATGTGAGCTGTTATGACTTTGAGTTTAAATTCTTAGAAATTGGATTGGCTTTCATGAAGCTCCAGATCGATCCAAGTTCAGCGTTCCTTCACATCTGGCCTCAAAACATTTGCAGACCTCAAGATGACTGCCATGACAGCAATGGCACAGCACCATGTCAGTCGCCAGGAATGAGCAGACTGGCTCCCCGAGGGCTGAAGGGAATCGCGCTGGCGCTCACAAGCAATTCTTGCTACTGTCAGCATCCCAGAGCCAGCGTCGATCTGGACGAGAAAGCTGGATCACTCTGAGTTTGTTCCTACACAGGCCAATCTATCAACAAAATTCCAAATGCCCCTTCTTCAGAATGATGATGTAGCAAAGGAGTTGACAGGCCAGGTCACTGGGTCTGCAGTCCTGCATCCAATTGCATCTTGTTTGCCGAATGTCAGATCAAAGTGAAAAGAAATCAGGAGAGAATTGAGCCAACTTTTAATGTGCAAGACTAAACATAATTTGATTTTCAAATTTTAGACCAAGTTCTCAGGACTGACCACTGGAAACATTCTTTATGAATTTCCTTCTCTAAAGTGACATGTGTAAATCATAGAATAAATAAAGATGCTGTTTCCACAGGCATTCTCTTAGGCACAATCTCCTCTCTGTAGATACAAAGTAGACGGGCCGATAGAAGGATGCCAGTGGAGAAGAGGATGGAAGAGAGGTTAGTAAAAGAATCTTGGAAAGTTTTCCAAATTGCACAACGGCGGCTCTTTTAAGGTCATCTCTCAAGGGAGGTGCTGAAAAACCACTACAAGGGCACTTTCTCTAATACAGATCACCCCAAACAAAACAAAGAATGAATTTCAGCAACAAGACAGCAAACAGGAAAAGGGACTCATGGACATGGGCGACAATGTTGTGATTGCACAGGGGCGGGGGTGGAAGGGGACTAAATGGTAATGGAAAAAAATACAGTAAAGATTAAATTAAAAAATAACAAATCCAAGCCGAGCCTTAGTACCAGTGCGACACAGACAGGTGGTATATCAGTCAGGATTCCCTCAGAGAAGCAGAGTCACAGGCTATGCATATAGTCACACGTACACATACATGTGTGTGTGTACACACATGTATAGCCTGTAGTTACACACATATATAGCCTGTAGAATCTTGACGGTATGCATGTGTGTAGGAAAGATGGATATCAAGTGAGAGGAGAATCCATAAGCATGAGCTAATGTCCCGTGAGACAGACTGACACCTGCATCCATTCTTGTTGCCTCTGACTTCAGTGCAATGGACAGCCAGGACCTTCATCATGGAACTAAACACATATACCTGGCCCAGGAGTTGAAGAATCTGAAGGGGAATCCAGAGGCAGATGAAGCAGTTGCAGGTCTAGCTCCTACCTCACACCAATGAGGTGGCTCAGCAACAGCCTGGTGAGCTGCAAACTGGCTGCAGCTCACCAAACCTCCCTCATCCTCTCGTGGCCTGCCCTTCCTGGAAACATACAAGAAAGGAAATCCTGGGAAATGTAATTAAACCTAGCCAAGTTGCTATCTATTGAAGCCACCACAGATGGAAATCAGACCTCTCGGTCCCTGATTTCTGTGTAACTCTTCTTTGGAGAATGTCCGTTCCTGTCTAGAAAGGTTTAGAAGTCCATAGAATGAAGACGCTTTCCTTACCTCACCATATCATTCACAAACTAAAAATAGTTATTGTACTTTCAAAAGTAATTTGGATATTTGGAAATCTCAGTTAAATTCTCAAGGGCTAAGACAGCTTGTTCTAGAGGTTATAGAATTAATTGTATCAAGAAGACCCCCATCAGCTCTACACATGTATATGGGTGCGCACACACACACACACACACACACGCCTCGTCCATAAACATCATTTCCAAAGTTCAAGTCGTATGTACTTTTTACATTAAGTAAATGCCAGATTTTGGCAGGAATGTGAAGCGAGAGTGCTTGTCCTCACTGTCCACTGTGAGCACCGATGGCCTTGAGATGGAGAGATCAGTTTGCCTGACACCCAGTCATCTGGAAACCATCAAACCCGGGCTGCTCAGCTGCTCTTTAAAGTTCATGTGTGTCTCTTAGCTTTACAATAACCACAGTGCATTGGGATGATAGAGGTGAACATTACCATTTTAACTAACACTTTAAAATAGAAAAAAATATAGGGAGCAATCACATGGCAATATTAAATATTTTTCATTATATTTTCTAATAACTCTCAAGCACTGGTAACCGTAAAAGCCTTAATAATGTGTTTATTGAGACCAGTAATCAGCGCAGGATAGAATTTTCAATATAACACGGGCAGGTTTTCTATGAACGTGGCACAGGGAACTCTGCCCCTTTGCTGGAGTATAAACGTGACTCCCTCTTTAGGGCACTGAGGTAGTAAAATACAAGAGAACTTCCTAATGGAAATGAGACTATTCTCATTAAATTAAATGAGACCATTTAATGTGGGTGAAAGTGATTTAAAATTCACACACCTCCTGCAAGTATGTTCTTGATTTACTTTTTAAAGAGTAAAATGGGTTTAGTAAATATTGCCAGGTATAATAAATCATAAAACATTTAACACCGATTTGTCAAATGTAGTTTACATGAAGTAGCACTCAGTGTTATTTATGCCAGACTGGATGAAACAGTTGCTCTGTTAGTAGGCTTTTCAGCCGGTTGGGAAACATGCAGTGAGCAAAACTTTGTACTGGGCGGTATGTTGGTTACTCAAAGTCACCGATACTGCATTATACTCAAAGTGCTTACGGTCTGGATGGGGCACTCAATCAACGATACAAGGCCGAATATGAGAAGGGCCTGCCCAAAGCATTTCACTTTCAGCCAAACCAACCAATTAATCCATCACTCCCACCATTCCATCCATCACTCCCACCTGGCCCCCATCAAGAAAGGCCCAGCCCTCTAAGACAGTAACCCTGAACCTCCCGTTCCGAACTTATTTCATATTATCTTGCACTGTATTTCTAAGAGTTTTAGTTTTTCAGGGGTGATCTCTTGATTGGACAGCTTCACAATCTCTTCTGGGACGAGCCCTGGGCTCCGCAACTCAAATAGGACTGCTACTTTACTCCTTAGGTATGTGTGACTTAAGCCGCTCTTTGTAGTATCCTGATACCATTCACTTCATACCCCAGGATTCTACCTAATGGAGGCTGGTTAATGCCATCACCTGCCCTTGCCCCTGTCCTGCAGTTGTGCAGCTTCACAGAGGTGCTACAGGAGTTTGCATCTGTTTCATCAGAAGTCAGGTTAGGTCACAGAGGGAAGAGTGGGGCAGTTTTACTAGCCGAAGTCCATTCCTCTAGCAGGCTCATAAGCTGAAGTTTGAGAATAACAGAGAATTTTACCAGGAGAACAAACCACAGTATCAACATTGAAGAGCTTCCTAAAATTGTAAATAATAGCCCTGGCTGGGTGGCTCAGTTGGTTGGAGTGTCATCTATACACTTATGTAACACATATAAGACACCTGCTTTCAGACATCGGTCAGCAAGCGGCACAGCAGTTATTCCTGAGAAAGAGGGAGCAAATCAGGTGAGCTCTACAATTGCAGCAGCTTATCTGGAGATAGTGTAGAGACTGCAGTTCAGATGGTGTTAACCCACACCCTATCAGTCTTGCTGAATAGGGGAAACAGAGATTATAGTTAAGAGAGGCTAAGATGTCTGTAATTTATGGGGGAGGGGACCGGAGAAGAACAAAATGCAGAGTGTGAGTTCTGAAAAGTCAGCAGAGAGTTCCCTTGAATTTTGGTTGAGTAGTGATGTGATGTGCACATTCGTGAGGAGAAATTCCCTGAAGGAAGGGAAAGAAACAGTGGAACTCAATAGACCAAATAATTCCTGGGGCTTACAAAAATGAGTCAGTGTGAAGTGAGCTTGTACAATAATTCACAGTCAGTTTGATACAGAAGTCTTTCACTTTTGTAGTATAACTAAATTGTTCCTAATACAAAGGTTACTTTGGATTTGACTTAGAAATTAAAAGCATACTTTAAATGGATAAAACCGATCCAAAATAACTTACATGTGTGCCAGAACAAAGATCAACTCTTTAATGAAATACAACAAAATATATCACACAACCATGCAAAACTCACAGTGTTCAGCATCCAATCAAAAATTAACATACATGTAAAGCAGAAAAAAAAAATGAACCATAGTTAGGAGAAAATCCAATCACTATTACCAGACTCAGACATGTCAGAGAGGATGGATTAGCACACAGGACCTTCTACAAAAAAAAATATATATATATATAAATGCTGCAGATATCTTCAAGGATGTAAAGAAAAGTATGAACAGTATTGGGGGAAGAATAGAAGGTAATTTTTTAAAAGACACCAATGAAGCATGTACAGGAGAAAAATAAGTCTGAATGAAAAATAGACTTCATGAAATTAACAGATTAAACACTAAGCAGAAAAGATGAATAAACTTGAACAAATATCAATGAAGCACATCCAAATGAAGCACAGAAAAAAACAGAAAAAAATTATGAGAGCCTCTAAGACAACATCAGGTAGGCCAATACAGGTATAATGGGCCGTTTCAAAGATGAGGGAGAGAAATGTTGGAAAAAAATGGCTGAAAGACTTTCAAATTTTAAAAAATGGCAGAAATACTTCCAAGTTTTATGAAAACTATAAAACCACAGGACCAAAATACTGATGGATAACATACAGCATAAACATAGAAACTAAAGAAGGGTCATAATAACAAGATTGCTTAGACTAATAATAAATAGATTAATGTAAAAACAACCAGAGGGAAAAAAGACATATAGGTAAAAAAAATATGTAAATATAGCGTGCCAAAATTAGACATTGTGTACACCAAAAGATAGCGCTGTGACATCAACAAACTGCTTAAAGAACAACATAACCAAACACCCAAACTAAAATTCTGTACCAAGTGAAAGCATCTTTCAAAATCGATACAAAGTCTTTTTCAGACATCAGACCTGCACAACCAGAAATGTTAAAGGAAGCTCTTCAGGTAGAAGGATAATGATACCAGATGAAAACTGGGCATTTTATAAAGAAGTGAAGAAGGCTGGAAATGGTAAATAGATGGATAAATATTGTATCTATTTCCTATAGCTGCTTTAACAAATTACCACAAATGAAGTGGCTTAACACGATACAAATGAACTTCTTGCAGTTCTTGAGATTAAGAGTCTGAAAGTGCTTCCTTTAGGGCTAAAATCAAGGTGTTGTCAGGTCTGACTTCCTCTCTGGAGGCTCTAGGAGGAAAAAAGTCTCCCTGCATTTCCCAGCTTCTAAAGACTGTCCACCTTCCTTGGCTTACAGGCCCCTTGCAGCAGCGAAGCGAGAAATGACTGATTGAGCATTTCTCACGATGTCTCTCTGATCCTGACTTTGCTCCCTCCCTCTTCCCCTTTCCAGTGCCCTTCTGCCTATGTTGGGATGTCTATTCTATTTTCTCTATTTTAAGGTCAGTGAGTTAACAACTTTAATTCAATCTTCAACCTTAATTCCCCCTTGACTTCTAACATGGTAGTCTCAGGTTCTGGGAATTGGGAAGTGGGCAGCTTTGGGAAAACATTATCCTGCATGCCACAAATATAAGTCATCTTTCCCCAGTTTTAATCCTTTAGTGCACAAGTCACTATTTAAATAAAAAATAATAAAAAGTAAACCTACTTATGTGCAGAATTATTAATAAAACAAAGAGGAAACTTTATAATGCTAACGGGTACATTGTACAATAAAGACAAAATTGATATGCCTATTTTGTACCACAAACCATCCCTGATCACACAGCAGAACTAGAAGTCTACCAATAAACTTAGGACTTTAATAATAAAACCTGACAATAAAAGGCCCATTCTTCTTAGAAATAAAAAAAAAACATTCAAAAAATAAAACAGTACTATTACCAACAGCAAAACTTTTAACTCTTCTTTCCAAAAAAAAAAATGCAAAGTGAATTCTGAGAACATGACAATGGTGTCACCATAGGGTTTGTTTCTTTAAATCTTCCAAATCCCTGCATTAAAAACAGATTAAGAAGATATCAAATGATATCTTGTAAATTAAAAGTACAATTTCTGTGTATCAAACTGTCAAATGTCAGGAATTTTAATAACCGACTCTACTGGCACACGTGTGGAGAAATAGGTGCACTGACACTTGTTTGGTGGGTGTGTAAATCGGCCCAACCTCTGTGGAGGGCAACTTGTCAACATGTCAGAGCTGAATATCTACACATCTTGTGATCTTATAAACTCACTTTTCAGAATTTATCCAAAAGATACAGTTATGCACTAAAAATGGCTTATATGTAACTTTACACAATCTGAGTAGTTGTGATAACGAAGTTGGGAAACAATCTAAATGTTCCTCAATAAGGAACGGGTTAATGTTTGTTCATGCGGCCATACAAAAACTTAGGGAACTCTTTACATATTTATATGGAAAACTTTTCAAGATAAATTGTTAAGTTATAAAACCAAAGATACTTTGGAAAATGTGTGTATGTATGTGTATCTCCTACAGGAATGAGCAGAAGTACGTTCACAGTTGTGAGTATAAAAATGCAGAATTTATTCTTATATTATTATTTATTAATTATTGTATTCTTTATTTGTATTACAACTCTAAACCTACTTTTGGCCATCACTGTATATACACATATTACATACATACGTATATTCTACATACATGCTATGTGTGACTATATGTAATAGATATGTACAGGCATATGTGTACATGTTTACTGGCATGGACAGACTAGCTCTAGATAAAAAGCTGCAGAGAACTATTCAAGAGATTAATATTATTTCAGCATGTAGAGAGAAACATTGTAAGCCTAGAGAATAATGGTAAGAAAAAGACTTTATACACTTTTTGAAGCTTATTTTTAGCTTTATTGAGGTATTGATATACAAAACTGTACAGATTTAATGTGTACATCTTGATGAGTTTGGACATGTGCATGCACCATGAGGCCTTCATGGCAACCAACATCACTAGTACAGAGATTTCTCTCTTCCAAAAATTCCCTTGTATTTTTTTGTGGTACGTCTATGTTCATTTGTATGTTTTTGGTAAGGACACTTAACATGAGGTCTGTCCTTTTAAAATATTTTGAAGTGCACAGTGAAGTTTCTATTTTGTAAGATGAATAAATTCTAGAGATCAGATGTACAACTCAGAACCCTTAGTTCACTTTTTGAAGTCTAAACCATGTGTATGCACTAACAACAAATATGTCTATGTGTATGTGTATGTATATAAATGTACATATTAATATATACAACAGTAAATTATACATGTGTGCATGCATGTGAGTCTGTATTATTACAAAAAATACAGACTCTTAGCTACAAATAACTCTGGTTGGTGTGATTATTGGTGATTTTTCTCTTTGTATTTTCTAGGTTTTCTGTGATAGTTTGTACTATGGAACTACAGATATCATATTTAAAGACTAGAGGGGTCTTAGTATAGTAAAAAAATAAAAAAGCTCAACATGAGAATCAAAACACCTGAGTCTGATTCCATTTACCAGCTGGGAGGCATTTATCATATCTTTTAATTTGTCTAAGTCTTAGTTTTCTCTTCCATAAAATAGGGATAATGCTGCTTGTCTTGGTCTCCCTGAATTTAGGGGAAAATCAAATGAGAAAATTATTTGAGGGTGCTCATAAATCATCATGCTACAGAAATGCACGGCATTGTTGTAATTAATGATGTAAGAAGCACTTCTGAGATTCCAGTATGTCCTGCACAAGATACAAATTGGCCAGTGAGTTGAGCAACACGGATTAAGGTCTCAAAGAGCTAAAAAGCAATTGAGTTTTGTCCTCCACTGTTACTTCCATTTGGAAAGTGGAAAGAAGAAGGGACACTTTAAGAGAGGTCTACAGAAACATTCCAAGGGAAAACTTTCTCACCCAAGGAAACAGCCTTGCCTCGTGCTCTCCTGAAGCCAGATGCTACCCCAGTGGACACATCTAGCTCATCCATCCCATTCCAGCAGGACCAGTTTGCTTATGCTGCCCCAACTGGCTGCATTGTAAACTAAACACGGTGCTTTGGGTACAGCACTTTTCTGTTGATATTTAAAACAAAACAAAACAAAAAACCCGTGAA